>JARQOD010005506.1:0-47597 GCA_033576555.1 Oophaga sylvatica
ATCAATGCACACCAAACTCCAAACGGCTCTCCCAATCCCAAACGGGGATCATCCACAATCCCCCATAACAGTGCGTCATCCACAAATACCTCATAACAGTGCGCATCCACAGATCCCCCATAACAGTGCATCATCCACAGATCCTCAAACAGAGCGTCATCCACAATCCCCCATAAACAGAGCATCAATCCACAGATCTTCCCATAACAGTGCTCACCACAGATTCCCATAACAAGCACATCCACAGATCCCCCATAACAGAAGCATCATTCCACAGACCCCATAACAGTGCGTCATCCACAGATCCCCATAACAGAGCATCATCCACAGATCCCCCATAACAGAGCAATCATCCACAGATCCCCCATAACAGAGCATCATCCACAGATCTCCCATAACAGTGCGTCATCCACAGATCCCCATAACAAGCATCATCCACGATCCCCCATAACAAGCAACATCCACAATCCCCATAACAGTGCATCATCCACACATCCCCATAACAGTGCATCATCCACAATCTCCATAACAGTGCGTCATCCACAGATCTCCATAACAGAGCGTCATCCACAATCCCCATAACAGTGCGTCATCCTCATCCACAGATCCCCATAACAGTGCGTCATCCACAGATCCCCCATAACAATGCGTCATCCACAGATCCCCCATAACAATGCTCATCCACAGATCCCCATAACAAGCGTCATCCACAGATCTCCATAACAGTGCGTCATCCACAGATCCCCATAACAGTGCATCATCCACAATCTCCATAACAGTGCATCATCCACACATCCCCATAACAGTGCAATCATCCACAATCCCATAACATGCGTCATCCCACAGATTCCCATAACAGAGCATCATCCAAAGATCCCCATAACAGTGCATCCTCCACACATCCCCATAACAGAGCGTCATCCACAGATCCCCATAACAGAGCATCCATCCACAGATCCCCCATAACAGAGCATCACCACAGATCCCCATAACAGTGCAACATCCACAGATCTCCATAACAGTGCGTCACCACAGATCTCCATAACAGTGCGTCATCCACAGATCCCCATAACATGCGTCATCCACAGATCTCCATAACAGTGCAATCATCCACACATCCCCATAACAGGCATCATCCACAGATCTCCATAACAGTGCGTCATCCACAGATTCCCATAACAGAGCATCATCCAAAAAATCCCCATAACAGTGCATCCTCCACACATCCCCATAACAGTGCGTCATCCACAGATCCCCATAACAGAGCATCATCCACAGATCCCCCATAACAGAGCACATCCACAGATCCCCATAACAGTGCATCATCCACACATCCCCATAACAGTGCATCATCCACAGATCTCCATAACAGTGCTCATCCACAGATCTCCATAACATGCGTCATCCACAGATCCCCATAACAGTGCATCATCCACAGATCTCCATAACGAGCGTCATCCACAGATCCCCCATAACAGTGCGTCATCCACAGATCCCCATAACAGTGCGTCATCCACAGATCCCATAACAAGTGCATCATCCACACATCCCCATAACATGCATCATCCACAGATCTCCATAACGAGCGTCATCCACAATTCCCATAACAGAGCATCATCCAAAGATCCCCATAACAGTGCATCCTCCACACATCCCCATAACAGTGCGTCATCCACAGATCCCCCATAACAGTGCTCATCCACAGATTCCCATAACAAGCATCATCCAAAGATCCCCATAACAGTGCATCCTCCACAGATCCCCCATAACAAGCATCATCCACACATCCCCATAACAGTGCATCATCCACAGATCTCCATAACAGTGCTCATCCACAGATCCCCATAACAGTGCATCATCCACAGATCTCCAAACAGTGCATCATCCACAATCCCCCATAACAGTGAAATCCTCCACAGATCCCTCAAACAGAGCGTCATCCACAGATCCCCATAACAGTGCATCATCCACAATCCCCAAACTGTGCGTCATCCACAATCCCCCATAACATGCGTCATCCACAGATCCCCCATAACAGCGCTCCTCCACAGATCCCCATAACAGTGCTCATCCACAGATCCCTCATAACAGTGCGTCATCCACAGATCCCCATAACAGTGCATCATCCACAGATCCCCATAACAGTGCATCCTCCACAGATCCCTCATAACAGTGCGTCACCCACTGGTCCCACATAAGGGTGTTTCCACGGTCAGGAAACGCTGCGTGTTTGGCGCTGTGCGTGGCGCAGCGCCAAACACGCAGCGTCCAATGTTACAGCATAGGGAGGGATTTCAAGGAATCCCGTCTCCACCATGCGTAACAATACGCAGGTGGGGAAACCGCGTAAACGTACATGCGCGCGTCTTTTAGACCGCAGCATGTCCCTCGCTATTGCGGCGACGGTGTGTCGCCGCAACAGAATTAACCCCAGGGCTATGTACCCTGCCTCTTTCCGGAGGTGTTCCGGAGGTTCCTGAACACCTCCGGAAAGATCGCGCGTCAGAAAGGGGCGGGGCTTAGAACGGACGGAATTTCCGCTCCGACCAAAGCGCTATGGTTCCGGACCGTGGAACCATACCAACAGTGCGTCATCCACAGATCCCCCATAACAGAGCTCATCCACAGATCTCCATAACAGTGCGTCATCCACAGATCCCCCATAACAGAGCGTCCCTCCACAGATCTCCATAACAGAGCATCATCCACAGATCCCCCATAACAGAGCGTCATCCACAGATCCCCCATAACAGAGCGTCATCCACAGATCTCCATAACAGAGCGTCATCCACAGATCCCCATAACAGAGCGTCATCCACAGATCTCCATAACAGAGCGTCATCCACAGATCTCCATAACAGTGCATCATCCACAGATCCACATAACAGAGCATCATCCACAGATCCCATAACAGTGCATCATCCACAGATCCCCCATAACAGAGCGTCATCCACAGATCTCCATAACCCGTGCATCAAACCACAGATCCCCCCTAACAATTTCCATCCACAGATCCCCATAACAGGCTCATCCACACAGATCCCCATAACAGTGCATCATCCACAATCCCCCATAACAGTGCGTCATCCACAGATCCCCCTAACAGTGCGTCATCCACAATCCCCATAACAGTGCGTCATCCACAATCCCCCATAACATGCGTTCATCCACAGATCCCCCATAACAGTGCATCATCCACAGATCCCCCATAACAGCGCGTCATCCACAGATCCCTCATAACAGTGCGTCATCCACAGATCCCCCATAACAGTGCGTCATCCACAGATCCCCCATAACAGTGCGTCATCCACAGATCCCCCATAACAGTGCGTCACCCACAGATCCCCATAACAGTACATCATCCACAGATCCCCATAACAGTGCGTCATCCACAGATCCCCATAACAGTGCATCATCCACAGATCCCCATAACAGAGCGTCATCCACAGATCCCCATAACAGTGCGTCATCCACAGATCCCTCATAACATGGGGTCATCCACAGATCCCCATAACAGTGCGTCATCCCAAGATCCCCCATAACAGTGCGTCATCCACAGATCCCCATAACAGCGCATCATCCACAGATCTCCATAACAGAGCGTCATCCACAGATCCCCATAACAGCACATCATCCACAGATCCCCCATAACAGAGCGTCATCCACAGATCTCCATAAAGAGCGCATCCACAATCTCCATAACAGTGCATCATCCACAGATCCACATAACAGTGCTCATCCACAGATCCCCCCTAAACAGACGTCATCCACAAGATCCCCCATAAAAAGTGGGGTCATCCACAGATCCCCATAACAGTGCATCATCCACAGATCCCCATAACAGTGCACCATCCACAGATCTCCATAACATGCGTCATCCACAGATCCCCATAACAGTGCGTCAACCACAATCCCCTAACAGTGCGTCATCCACAGATCCCCATAACAGTGCGTCATCCACATACTCCCATAACAGAGCGTCATCCACAGATCCCCATAACAGTGCGTCATCCACAGATCCCTCATAACAGTGCGTCCCTCCACAGATCCCCATAAACAGCGCATCATCCACAATCCCCCATAACAGAGCGTCATCCCCAGATCTCCATAACAGTGCACATCCACAGATCCCCCATAACAGCGCGTCATCCACAATCCCCCATAACAGTTGCATCATCCACAGATCCACATAACAGTGCGTCATCCACAGATCCCCCATAACAAGGGGTCATCCACAGATCCCCCATAACAGTGCGTCATCCCACAATCCCCATAACATGCATCATCCACAGATCCCCATAACAGAGCGTCATCCACAGATCCCCATAACAGTGCGTCATCCCAATCCCTCATAACAGTCTCATCCCACAGATCCCCATAACAGCGCATCATCCACAGATCCCCCATAACAGAGCGTCCCTCCACAATCTCCATAACATGCGTCATCCACAGATCCACATAACATGCGTCACCACAGATCCCCCATAACAGAGCGTCATCCACAGATCCCCCGATACAGTGCTCATCCACAGATCCCCATAACATGCAAACATCCACAGATCCCCATAACAGAGCGTCACCACAGATCCCCATAACAGTGCGTCATCCACAGATCCCTCATAACAGCGCTCATCCACAGATCCCCATAACAGCGCATCATCCACAGATCCCCCATAACAGAGCGTCACCACAGATCTCCATAACAAGCGTCATCCACAGATCTCCATAACAGTGGGATCATCCACAGATCCACATAACAGTGCGTCATCCACAGATCCCCCATAACAGAGCTCATCCACAGATCCCCCATAACAGTGGTCATCCACAGATCCCATAACAGTGCATCATCCACAGATCCCCATAACATGCGTCATCCACAGATCCCACATAACAGGGGCACCATCCACAGATCCTCCATAACAGTGCATCATCCACAGATCCCCATAACAGTGCATCATCCACAGATCCCCCATAACAGTGCACCACCACAGATCTCCATAACAGTGCGTCATCCACAGATCCCCATAACATGCATCATCCACAGATCCCCCATAAAGTGCACCATCCACAGATCTCCATAACATGCGTCATCCACAGATCCCCATAACGTGCGTCATCCACAGATCCCCATAACATGCGTCATCCACAGATCCCCATAACATGCGTCATCCACAGATCCCCATAACAGTGCATCATCCACAGATCCCCCATAACAGTGCGTCATGCACAGATCCCCATAACAGTGCATCATCCACAGATCCCCTAACAGTGCGTCATCCACAGATCCCCATAACAGTGCAATCATCCACAGATCTCCATAACAGTGCATCATCCACAGATCCCCCATAACAGTGCACCATCCACAGATCTCCAATAACAGTGCGTCATCCACAGATCCCATAACAGTGCGTCATCCACAGATCCCCATAACAGTGCATCCTCCACAATCCCCCATAACAGAGCGTCATCCACAATCCCCATAACAGTGCGTCATCCACAGATCCCCATAACAGTGCGTCATCCACAATCCCCATAACGTGCGTCATCCACAGATCCACATAACAGTGCATCCTCCACAGATCCCCCATAACAGAGCGTCATCCACAGATCCCCATAACAGTGCGTCATCCACAGATCCCCCATAACAGTGCATCATCCACAGATCCACATAACACGCGTCATCCACAGATCCCCATAACAATGCGTCATCCACAGATCCCCCATAACAGAGCGTCATCCACAGATCCCCATAACAGTGCGTCATCCACAGATCCACATAACAGTGCGTCATCCACAGATCCACATAACAGTGCATCATCCACAGATCCCCCATAACAGTGCGTCATCCACAGATCCCCCATAACAGTGCGTCATCCACAATCCCCATAACAGTGCATCCTCCACAGATCCCCCATAACAAGCGTCATCCACAGATCCCCATAACATGGCGTCATCCACAGATCCCCATAACAGTGCGTCATCCACAGATCCCCATAACAGTGCGTCATCCACAGATCCACATAACAGTGCATCCTCCACAGATCCCCCATAACAGAGCGTCATCCACAGATCCCCCATAACAGTGCATCATCCACAGATCCCCCATAACAGTGCATCATCCACAGATCCACATAACAGGCGTCATCCACAGATCCCCCATAACAGTGCATCATCCACAGATCCACATAACAGTGCGTCATCCACAGATCCCCATAACAGTGCGTCATCCACAGATCCACATAACAGTGCATCATCCACAGATCCCCCCATAACATGCATCATCCACAGATCCCCATAACAGCGCGTCATCCACAGATCCCCATAACAGTGCGTCACCCACAGATCCCCATAACAGTGCATCCTCCACAGATCCCCCATAACAGAGCGTCATCCACAGATCCCCATAACAGTGCGTCATCCACAGATCCCCATAACAGTGCATCATCCACAGATCCCCATAACAGAGCGTCATCCACAGATCCCCATAACAGTGCGTCATCCACAGATCCCCATAACAATGCGTCATCCACAGATCTCCATAACAGTGCGTCATCCACAGATCCCCGTAACAGTGCGTCATCCCACAGATCCCCAATAACAGCGTCATCCACAGATCCCCCATAACAGTGCGTCATCCACAATCCCCATAACAGAGCGTCATCCACAGATCTCCATAACAGTGCATCCCCACAGATCCCCCCTAACAGTGCGTCATCCACAGATCCCCGTAACAGTGCGTCATCCACAGATCCCCATAACAGCGTCATCCACAGATCTCCATAACAGAGCGTCATCCACAGATCCCCCATAACAGTGCATCATCCACAGATCCCCATAACAGAGCGTCATCCACAGATCCCCATAACAGTGCATCATCCACAGATCCCCCATAACAGAGCGTCATCCACAGATCCCCATAACAGTGCGTCATCCACAATCCCCATAACAGTGCGTCATCCACAGATCCCCATAACAGTGCATCATCCACAGATCCCCATAACAGAGCGTCATCCACAGATCCCCATAACAGTGCATCCTCCACAGATCCCCCATAACAGAGCGCATCCACAGATCCCCATAACAGTGCGTCATCCACAGATCCCCATAACAGCGCATCATCCACAGATCCCCCATAACAATGCATCATCCACAGATCCCACAATAACAGCGCGTCATCCACAGATCCCCATAACAGCGCGTCATCCACAGATCTCCATAACAGTGCGTCATCCACAGATCCCCATAACAGTGCGTCATCAATCCCTCATAACAGTGCGTCATCCACAGATCCCCATAACAGTGCGTCATCCACAGATCCCCATAACAGCGCGTCATCCACAGATCTCCATAACAGTGCGTCATCCACAATCTCCATAACAGTGCGTCATCCACAGATCCCCATAACAGTGCGTCATCCACAGATCCCCATAACAGTGCGTCATCCACAGATCCCCATAACAAGTGCGTCATCCACAGATCCCACATAACAGTGCGTCATCCACAGATCCACATAACAGTGCGTCATCCACAGATCCCCCATAACAGTGCGTCATCCACAGATCCCCATAACAGAGCATCATCCACAGATCCCCATAACAGTGCGTCATCCACAGATCCCTCATAACAGTGCGTCATCCACAGATCTCCATAACAGTGCATCATCCACAGATCCCCCATAACTGTGCGTCATCCACAGATCCCCATAACAGTGCCTCCTGTACTTGAGAGAGGCGGGGTAAAACAGGACCGAGCACAGGGAACGAGAGAGGCGGGGGAGAACAGGACCGAGCACAGAACCGAGAGAGAGTCGGGGGAGGACAGGACCGAGCACAGGGACCGAAGAGAGGCGGGGGACAACAGGACCGAGCACAGGGACCGAGAGAGAGGTGGTGGAGGCCGGGAACGAGCACAGGAACCGCGAGAGAGGCGGGGGAGCCGGGACCGAGCACAGGAACTGAGAAAGAGGCGGGGAGGACAGGACCGAGCACAGGGACCGAGAGAGAGGCGGAGGAGGACAGGACCGAGCACAGGGACCGAGAGAGAGGCGGGAAGGACAGGACCAAGCCCAGGGACCGAGAGAGAGGCGGGGAAGGACAGGACCAAGCCCAGGGACCGAGAGAGAGGCGGGGGAGGGCAGGACCAAGCACAGGAACCGAGAGAGAGGCGGGGAAGGACAGGACCAAGCCCAGGGACCGAGAGAGAGGCGGGGGAGGACAGAACCAAGCACAGGGACCGAGAGAGAGGTGGGGGAGGACAGGACCGAGCACAGGGACCAAGAGAGAGGCGGGGGAGGACAGACCAAGCCCAGGGACCGAGAGAGAGCGGGGGAGGACAGAACCAAGCACAGGGACCGAGAGAGAGGCGGGGGAGACAGAACCAAGCACAGGGACCGAGAGAGAGGCGGGAAGGACAGACCAAGCCCAGGGACCGAGAGAGGGGGGAGGCGGGGGGGGGGGACGAAGGAGACCAAAACCAAAAACAACAAGAAACAAAACCCAAACCAAACCAAGCCAGGGACCGAGAGAGGCGGGAAGAAGGACCAAGCCCAGACGGGGCGGGAAACCCCCCGGGACCAAAAGCAAGGCGGCAAGAGACCGAAGAGAGGCGGGGAGGACAGGACCAACACAGGACCAGAAGAGGCGGGAAGGACAAACAAGCACAGGACGAGAGAGAGGCGGGGAAACAGGACCAAGCCCAGGGACCGAAGAGAGGCGGGGAAGGACAGACCAAGCCCAGGGACCGAGGAGGCAGGGGAGGACAGACCAAGCACAGGAACCGAAGAGGGCGGGAAGGACAGGACCAAGCCCAGGGACCGAAGAGGCGGGGAGGACAGAACCAAGCACAGGACGAAGGTGGGAGGACAGGACCGACACCGGGACCGAGAGAGAGGCGGGGAGGACAGGACCGAGCACAGGACCAAGAGAGGCGGGGAGGCAGAACCAAGCCAGGGACCGAGAAGAGGGGGGAGGGGACCGAGCACAGGGACCGAGAAGAGCGGGGGAGGACAGGACCGACACAGGGTCCGAGAGAAGGCGGGGAGGACAGGACCGAGCACAGGGTCCGAGAGAGAGGCGGAGGAGGACAGGACCGAGCACAGGGACGAGAGAGAGGCGGAGGAGACAGACCGAGCACAGGGCCGAGAGGAGGCGGGGGGACAGGACCGAGCACAGGGACCGAGAGAGAGGCGGGGAGGACAGACCAAGCCCAGGGACCAAGAAGAGGCGGGGGAGACAGGACCAACACAGGGACCAGAGAAGGGGGAAGGACAACCAAGCCCAGGACCAAGAGAGAGGCGGGGAGACAGGACCAAGCCAGGAACCAAGAGAGGGCGGGGAAGGACGGACCAAGCCCAGGGACCGAGAGAGGCGGGGAGGAAGGACCAAGCACAGGGACCGAGAAGAGGCAGGGGAGGACAGGACCGAGCCAGGGTCCGAGAGAGAGGCGGGGAGACGGACCGAGCACGGTCCGAAGAGAGGCGGGGAGGACAGGCCGACACAGGAACCGAGAGGAGGCGGGGGAGGCCGGGATCGAGCACAGGAACCGAGAGGAGAGGCCCGGACCGACACAGGAACCGAGAGGAGGCGGGAGGACGGGACCGAGCACAGGGACCGAAGAAAGGCAGGGGAGAACAGACCGAGCACAGGAACCGAGGGCCCCGGGACTGAGCACAGAACCGAGAGAGAGGGGGAAGGTGGGACCGAGCACAGGAACCGAGAGAGAGGCGGAAGGACGGACCGAGCACAGGGACCGAGAGAGAGGAGGGGAAACGGGACCGAGCACAGGGACCGAGAGAAGGCGGTGGAGGCCGTAACCGAGCACAAAACCGAGAGAGGCGGGGAAACAAGACCAAGCAGGACCGGAGAGAGGTGGGGGGAGGACAGACCAGCCCGGGACCGAGAGAGAGCGGGGAGGACGGAACCGAGCCCAGGGACCGAGAGGAGGCGGAGGAGAACAGAACAGAGCACAGCGCCGAAACAGGCTGGGAGGACAGGACCAGCACAGGACAGAGAAGGAGGTGGGAGAACAGGCCAGCACAGGGACCTAGAGAGGCGGGGAAAACAGGACGAGCACAGGGACGGAGAGGCGGGGGAACAGACCGAGCACAGGGACCGAGGAGAGAGGCGGGAGAGGACAACCGAGCACAGGAACCGAGAAGAGAGGCGGGAGGACAGGACCGAGCACAGGGACCAGAGAGAGGCGGGGGGAGGCCGGACAGGCACAGGAACCGAGAGAGAGGCGGGGGAGGTCCGGAATGAGCACAGGAACCGAAGCGAGGCGGGGGAACCCGAGAGAGCGGGGAGAACAGGACCGAGCACAGGAACCGAGAGAGAGTCGGGAGGACAGGACCGAGCACAGGGACCGAGAGAGAGGCGGGGGAACAGGACCGAGCACAGGGACCGAGAGAGAGGTGGGGAGGCCGGGAACGAGCACAGGAACCGCGAGAGAGGCGGGAGGCCGGGACCGAGCACAGAACTGAGAAAGAGGCGGGGAGGACAGGACCGAGCACAGGGACCGAGAGAGAGGCGGAGGAGGACAGGACCGAGCACAGGGACCGAGAGAGAGGCGGGGGAAGGACAGGGACCAAGCCCAGGGACCGAGAGAGAGGCGGGGAAGGACAGGACCAAGCCCAGGGACCGAGAGAGGCGGGGAGGACAGACCAAGCACAGGAACCGAGAGAGAGGCGGGGAAGGACAGGACCAAGCCCAGGGACCGAGAGAGAGGCGGGGGAGGACAGAACCAAGCACAGGGACCGAGAGAGAGGCGGGGAGGACAGGACCGAGCACAGGGACCGAGAGAGAGGCGGGGGAGGACAGGACCAAGCCCAGGGACCGAGAGAAAAGGCGGGGGAGGACAGAACCAAGCACAGGGACCGAGAGAGAGGCGGGGGAGGACAGAACCAAGCACAGGGACCGAGAGAGGAGGCGGGGAAAAGGGCAGGACCAAGCCCAGGGACCGAGAGAGAGGCGGGGAGGACAGGACCAAGCACAGGAACCGAGAGAGAGGCGGGGAAGGACAGAACCAAGCACAGGACCGAGAGAGAGGCGGGGAAGGACAGGACCAAGCCCAGGGACCGAGAGAGAGGGGGGGAGGACAGGACCAAGCCCAGGGACCGAGAGAGAGGCGGGGAAGGACAGGAACCAAGCCCAGGGACCGAGAGAGAGGCGGGGGAGGACAGGACCAAGCACAGGAACCGAGAGAGAGGCGGGGAAGGACAGAACCAAGCACAGGAACCGAGAGAGAGGCGGGGAAGGACAGGACCAAGCCCAGGGACCGAGAGAGAGGCGGGGAAGGACAGGACCAAGCCCAGGGACCGAGAGAGAGGCAGGGAGGACAGGACCAAGCACAGGAACCGAGAGAGGGGGCGGGAAGGACAGGACCAAGCCCAGGGACCGAGAGAGAGGCGGGGGAGGACAGAACCAGCACAGGGACCGAGAGAGAGGCGGGGAGGACAGGACCGAGCACAGGGACGAGAGAGGCGGGGGAGGACAGGACCGACACAGGGACAGAGAGAGAGGTGGGGAGAACAGGACCGAGCACAGGGACCAGAGAGAGGCGGGGGAAAACAGGACCGACAAAAGGAACGAGAGAGGCGGGGAGAACAGCCGAGCACAGGGACCGAGAGAGAGGCGGGAGGGACAGGACCGAGCACAGGAACCGAGAGAGAGAGGCGGGGAGGACAGGACCGAGCACAGGGACCGAGAGAGAGGCGGGGAGGCCGGGACAGAGCACAGGAACCGAAGAGAGCGGGGGAGTCCGGGACTGAGCACAGGAACCGAGAGAGAGGCGGGGAGAACAAGACCGAGAGAGATGCGGGAGAGCACAGGACCGAGCACAGGAACCGAGAGAGAGTCGGGGAGGACAGGACCGAGCACAGGACCGAGAGAGAGGCGGGGGACAACAGGACCGAGCACAGGGACCGTGAGAGAGGTGGGGGAGGCCGGGAACGAGCACAGGAACCGCGAGAGAGGCGGGGGCAGGCCGGGACCGAGCACAGGAACTGAGAGAGAGGCGGGGGAGGACAGGACCGAGCACAGGGACCGAGAGAGAGGCGGGGGAGAACAGGACCGAGCACAGGGACAGAGAGAGAGACGGGGAGGACCGGACCGAGCACAGGACCGAGAGAGAGGCGGGGAGAACAGGACCAAGCACAGGACCGAGAGAGAGGCGGGAGAGGACAGGACCGAGCCAGGAACCGAGAGAGAGGCGGGGAGGACAGGACCAGCACAGGGACCAGAGAGAGGCGGGAGAGGACAAGACCGAGCACAGGAACCGAGAAGAGAGGCGGGGGAGGACAGGACCGAGCACAGGACCGAGAGAGAGGTGGGGGAGGACAGACCGAGCACAGGGTCCCGAGGAGAGGCGGACGGAGGACAGGACCGAGAGAGAGGCGGGAAGGACAGGAACCAAGCCAGGGACCGAGAGAGAGGCGGGGAGGACAGGACCAAGCACAGGACCGAGAGAGAGGCGGGGAGGACAGGACCAAGCCCAGGGACCGAGAGAGAGGCGGGAGGCAGGCAACAGGACCGAGAGAGGCGAGGGACAGCCAGCACAGGACCGAGAGAAGAGGCGGGGAAGGACAGACCAAGCCCAGGGACCGAGAGAGCCGGGGAGGACAGGACCAAGCCAGGGACCGAGAGAGAGGCGGGGGAGGACAGGACCAGCACAGGGTCCGAGAGAGAGGCGGGGAGGACAGGACCGAGCACAGGGACCGAGAGAGAGGCGGGGAGGACAGACCAAGCCCAGGGACCGAGAGAGAGGCGGGGGAGGACAGGACCAAGCACAGGGACCGAGAGAGGCGGGAGGACAGGACCAAGCACAGAACCGAGAGAGAGGCGGGGAAGGACAGGACCAAGCCCAGGGACCGAGAGAGGGGGGAGGACAGGACCAAGCACAGGACCGAGAGAGAGGCGAGGAGGACAGGACCGAGCACAGGGCCGAGAGAGAGGCGGGGAGGACAGGACCGAGCACAGGGTCCGAGAGAGGCGGGGAGGACAGGACCGAGCACAGGAACCGAGAGAGAGGGGGGGAGGCCGGGATCGAGCACAGGAACCGAGAGAGAGGCAGGGAGGCGGACCGAGCACAGGAACCGAGAGAGAGGCAGGGGAGACGGACCGAGCACAGGGACCGAGAGAAAGGCGGGGGAGAACAGGACCGAGCACAGGAACCGAGAGAGCCCCGGGACTGAGCACAGGAACCGAGAGAGAGGCGGGGAGGCCGGGACCGAGCACAGGAACCGAGAGAGAGGCGGAGAGGACGGGACCGAGCACAGGGACCGAGAGAGAGGAGGGGAGAACGGGACCAGCACAGGGACCGAGAGAGAGGCGGTGGAGGCGTAACCGAGCACAGAACCGAGAGAGAGGCGGGGGAGAACAAGACCAAGCACAGGGACCGAGAGAGAGGCGGGGGAGGACAGGACCGAGCCCTGTGACCGAGAGAGAGGCGGGGAGGACAGGACCGAGCCCAGGGACCGAGAGAGAGGCGGAGGAGAACAGAACAGAGCACAGCGACCGAGAGACAGGCTGGGGAGGACAGGACCGAGCACAGGGACAGAGAGAGGTGGGGAGAACAGGACCGAGCACAGGACCTAGAGAGAGGCGGGGGAAACAGGACCGAGCACAGGGAACGAGAGAGGCGGGGAGAACAGGACCGAGCACAGGGACCGAGAGAGAGGCGGGGGAGGACAGGACCGAGCACAGGGTCCGAGAGAGAGGCGGGAGGACAGGACCGAGCACAGGGACCGAGAGAGAGGCGGGGAGGACAGGACCAAGCCCAGGGACCGAGAGAGAGGGGGGGAGGACAGGACCAAGCACAGGGACCGAGAGAGAGGCGGGGAGGACAGGACCAAGCACAGGAACCGAGAGAGAGGCGGGGAAGGACAGGACCAAGCCCAGGACCGAGAGAGGTGGGGGAGACAGGACCAAGCACAGGGACCGAGAGAGGCGGGGAGGACAGGACCGAGCACAGGGTCCGAGAGAGAGGCGGGGGAGGACAGGACCGAGCACAGGGTCCGAGAGAGAGGCGGGGAGGACAGGACCGAGCACAGGAACCGAGAGAGAGGCGGGGGAGGCCGGGATCGAGCACAGGAACCGAGAGAGAGGCAGGGAGGCTGGGACTGAGCACAGGAACCGAGAGAGAGGCAGGGAGGACGGACCGAGCACAGGACCGAGAGAAAGGCGGGGGAGAACAGACCGAGCACAGGAACCGAGAGAGCCCCGGGACTGAGCACAGGAACCGAGAGAGAGCGGGGGAGGCCGGGACCGAGCACAGGAACCGAGAGAGAGGCGGAGAGACGGGACCGAGCACAGGGACCGAGAGAGAGGAGGGGGAGAACGGGACCAAGCACAGGGACCGAGAGAGAGGCGTGGAGGCCGTAACCGAGCACAAGAACCGAGAGAGAGGCGGGGAGAACAAGACCAAGCACAGGGACCGAGAGAGAGGTGGGGGAGGACAGGACCGAGCCCTGTGACCGAGAGAGAGGCGGGGGAGGACAGGACCGAGCCCAGGGACCGAGAGAGAGGCGGAGGAAACAGAACAGAGCACAGCGACCGAGAGACAGGCTGGGAGGACAGGACCGAGCACAGGGGCAGAGAGAGAGGTGGGGAGAACAGGACCGAGCACAGGGACCTAGAGAGAGGCGGGGAAAACAGGACCGAGCACAGGGAACGAGAGAGGCGGGGAGAACAGGACCGAGCACAGGGACCGAGAAGAGGCGGGAGAGGACAGGACCGAGCACAGGAACCGAGAGAGAGAGGCGGGGAGGACAGGACCGAGCACAGGGACCGAGAGAGAGGCGGGGGAGGCCGGGACAGAGCACAGGAACCGAGAGAGAACCGGGGGGGTCCGGACTGAGCACAGGGAACCGAGAGAGAGGCGGGGAGAACAAGACCGAGAGAGATGCGGGAGAGCACAGGACCGAGCACAGGAACCGAGAGAGAGTCGGGGAGGACAGGACCGAGCACAGGGACCGAGAGAGAGGCGGGGACAACAGGACCAAGCACAGGACCGAGAGAGAGGTGGGGGAGGCCGGAACGAGCACAGGAACCGCGGGGGAGGCCGGGACCAAGCACAGGAACTGAGAAAGAGGCGGGGAGGACAGGACCGAGCACAGGGACCGAGAGAGAGGCGGGGGAGAACAGGACCGAGCACAGGGACAGAGAGAGCGACGGGGGAGGCCGGGACCGAGCACAGGAACCGAGAGAGAGGCGGGGGAGAACAGGACCAAGCACACGGACCCGAGAGAGAGGCGGGAAAGGACAGGACCGAGCCCAGGAACCGAGAGAGAGGCGGGGAGGACAGGACCGAGCACAGGGACCGAGAGAGAGGGGGGGGAGAACAGGACCGAGCACAGGGACCGAGAGAGAGGCGGGAGAGGACAAGACCGAGCACAGGAACCGAAGAGAGGCGGGGGAGGACAGACCGAGCACAGGGACCGAGAGAGAGGTGGGGGAGAACAGTGACCGAGCACAGGGACCGAGAGAGAGGCGGGGAGGCCGGGACCGAGCACAGGAACCGAGAGAGAGGGGGGAGGCCGGGACCGAGCTTAGGAACCGAGAGAGGCGGGGGAGAACAGACCAAGCACAGGGATCGAGTGAGAGGCGGGAGAGACAGGAGCGAGCACAGGAACCGAGAGAGAGGCGGGGAGGACAGGACCGAGCACAGGGACCGAGAGAGGGCGGGGGAGAACAGAACCAAGCACAGGGACCGAGAGAGAGGCGGGGGAGGCTGGACCGAGTACAGGAACCGAGAGACAGGCGGCGGGGCCGGGACCGAGCACAGGAACCGAGAGAGAGGCGGGGAGAACAGGACCAAGCACACGGACCGAGAGAGAGGCGGGAGGACAGGACCGAGCCCAGTAACCGAGAGAGAGGCGGGGGAGGACAGGACCGAGCACAGGACCGAGAGAGAGGCGGGAGGACAAGACCGAGCACAGGAACCGAGAGAGAGGTGGGGGAGACAGGACCGAGCACAGGGACCGAGAGAGAGGGGGGGAGAACAGGACCGAGCACAGGGTCCGAGAGAGAGCGGGGAGGAAGGACCGAGCACAGGGCCGAGAGAGAGGCGGAGGAGGACAGGACCGAGAGAGAGGCGGGAAGGACAGGACCAAGCCCAGGGACCGAGAGAGAGGCGGGGGACAGGACCAAGCACAGGACCGAGAGGAGGCGGGGAGGACAGGACCAGCCCAGGACCGAGAGAGAGGCGGGGGAGGACAGGACCAAGCACAGGACCGAGAGAGGCGGAGAGGACAGGACCAGCACAGGAACCGAGAGAGAGGCGGGGAAGGACAGGACAAGCCCAGGGACCGAGAGAGCCGGGGAGGACAGGACCAAGCACAGGGACCGAGAGAGAGGCGGGGAGGACAGGACCGAGCACAGGTCCGAGAGAGGCGGGGAGGACAGGACCGAGCACAGGGACCGAGAGAGAGCGGGGAGACAGGACCAAGCCCAGGACCGAGAGAGAGGCGGGGAGGACAGGACCAAGCACAGGGACCGAGAGAGAGGCGGGGAGGACAGGACCAAGCACAGGACCGAGAGAGAGGCGGGAAGGACAGGACCAAGCCCAGGGACCGAGAGAGCGGGGGAGGACAGGACCAAGCCAGGACCGAGAGAGAGGCGGGGAGGAAGGACCAAGCACAGGCCGAGAGAGGGGGGGAGGACAGGACCGAGCACAGGTCCGAGAGAGGCGGGGAGGACAGGACCGAGCACAGGAACCGAGAGAGAGGCGGGGAGGCGGACGAGCACAGGAACCGAGAGAGAGGCGAGGGAGGCGGGACCGAGCACAGGAACCGAGAGAGAGGCGGGAGGACGGGACCGAGCACAGGACCGAGAGAGAGGCGGGGGGACAGACACAGGGACGAGGAAGGCGGGAGAGCACCGGAACGAGACGGAACCGAAGAGAGGCGGGGAGGCGGGACCGAGCACAGGAACCGAGAGAGAGGCGGGAGAGGACGGGACCGAGCACAGGGACCGAGAGAGGAGGGGGAGAACGGGACCAAGCACAGGACCGAGAGAGAGGCGGTGGAGGCGAACCGAGCACAAGAACCGAGAGAGAGGCGGGGAGAACAAGACCAAGCACAGGGACCGAGAGAGAGGGGGGGAGGACAGGACCGAGCCTGGACCGAGAGAGAGGCGGGGAGAACAGGACCGAGCCCAGGGACCGAGAGAGAGGCGGAGGAGAACAGAACAGAGCACAGCGACCGAGAGACAGGCTGGGGAGGACAGGACCGAGCACAGGGACAGAGAGAGAGTGGGGAGAACAGGACCGAGCACAGGGACCTAGAGAGAGGCGGGGGAAAACAGGACGAGCACAGGGACGAGAGAGGCGGGGGAGAACAGGACCGAGCACAGGGACCGAGAGAGAGGCGGGGGGACAGGACCGAGCACAGGGCCGAGAGAGAGGCGGGGAGGACAGGACCGAGCACAGGGACCGAGAGAGAGGCGGGGAGGACAGGACCAAGCCAGGGACCGAGAGAGAGGCGGGGAGGACAGGACCAGAGCACAGGGACCGAGAGAGAGGCGGGAGAGGACAGGACCGAGCACAGGGACCGAGAGAGAGGCGGGGAGACAGGACCAAGCCCAGGACAGAGAGAGGCGGGGAGGACAGGACCAAGCACAGGACGAGAGAGAGGCGGGGAGGACAGGACCGACACAGGGACCGAGAGAGAGGCGGGGAGGACAGGACCAGCACAGGACCGAGAGAGAGGCGGGGAGGACAGACCGAGCCAGGGACCGAGAGAGAGGCGGGGAGGACAGGACCGAGCACAGGACCGAGAGAGAGGCGGGGAGGACAGGACCGAGCACAGGGCCGAGAGAGAGGCGGGGAGGACAGGACCGAGCACAGGGACCGAGAGAGAGGCGGGGAGGCAGGACCAGCACAGGACCGAGAGAGAGGCGGGGGAGGGGACGGCGGACCGAGAGAGAGGCGGGAGCGGGACCGAGCACAGGAACGAGAGAGAGGCGGGGAGGACGGACCGAGCACAGGGACCGAGAGAGAGGCGGGGGACAGGACCGAGCACAGGGAGAGAGAGCCGGGACGAGCACAGGGACGAGAGAGGCGGGGAGGACGGGACCGAGCACAGAACGAGAGAGAGGCGGGGAGGACAGGACCGAGCACAGGGACGAGAGAGAGAGACGGGGAGGACGGGACCGAGCACAGGACCGAGAGAGAGGCGGGGAGGACAGGACCGAGCACAGGACCGAGAGAGAGGGGGAAGGACAGGACCGAGCCAGGGACCGAGAGAGAGGGGGGAGGACAGGACGAGCACAGGGACCGAGAGAGAGGCGGGGAGGACAGGACCGAGCACAGGGACCGAGAGAGAGGGGGGAGGACAGGACCGAGCACAGGGACCGAGAGAAGGCGGGGGAGACAGGACGAGCACAGGGACCGAAGAGAGGCGGGGAGAACAGGACCGAGCACAGGGACCGAGAGAGAGGCGGGGAGGACAGGACCGAAGCCCAGGGACCGAAGAGAGGCGGGGAGGACAGGACCACACAGGGACCGAGAGAGAGGCAGGGGAGAACAGGACCAAGCACAGGACCGAGAGAGAGGGCGGGGAGACAGGACCGAGCACAGGGACCGAGAGAGAGGCGGGGAGGACAGGACCGAGCACAGGACCGAGAGAGGCGGGAGGCGGGACGACACAGGACCGAGGGAGGGGGGGCCGGACCGAGCACAGGGACCGAGAGAGAGGCGGGGAGGACGGGACCGAGCACAGGGACCGAGAGAGAGGCGGGAGGAACAGGACCGAGCACAGGAACCGAGAGAGGCGGGACGAGCACAGGAACCGAGAGAGAGCGGGGAACAGGACCGAGCACAGAACCGAGAGAGAGGCGGGGGAGAGGACAGGACCGAGCACAGGGAACCGAGAGAGAGGAGGGGGACGAACAGGACCGAGCACAGGGACCGAGAGAGAGGTGGGGAGAAGGGCACCGAGCCGGACCGAGAGAGAGGCTGGGGAGGCAGGACCGAGCCAGGACCGAGAGAGAGGGGGGGAGAACAGGACCGAGCACAGGACCGAGAGAGAGGCGGGGGAGAACAGGACCGAGCACAGGGACCGAGAGAGAGCGGGGGAGAACAGGACCGAGCACAGGACCGAGAGAGAGGCGGGGGAAGCCGGACCGAGCACAGGGAACAGAGAGAGGGGGGAGGAACAGGACCGAGCACAGGGACCGAGAGAGAGGGGGGAGGGAACAGAGCACAGGAACCGAGAGAGAGGCGGGGAGTCGGGACTGAGCACAGGAACCGAGAGAGAGGCGGGGGGAGAACAAGACCGAGAGAGAGGCGGGAGGGCACAGGGACCGAGCACAGGAACCGAGAGAGAGTCGGGGAGGACAGGACCGAGCACAGGGACCGAGAGAGAGGCGGGGACAACAGGACCGAGCACAGGGACGAGAGAGAGGTGGGGAGGCCGGACGAGCACAGGAACCGCGAGAGAGGCGGGGGAGCGGACCGAGACAGGAACGAGAGAGAGGCGGGGAGGACAGGGACGAGCACAGGGACCGAGAGAGAGGCGGGGGGAGACAGGACCGAGCACAGGGACCGAGAGAGAGGCGGGGGAGGACGGACCGAGCACAGGACCGAGAGAGAGGCGGGAGACGGACAGCACAGGACCGAGAGAGGCGGGGAGGACAGGACCGAGCACAGGACCGAGAGAGAGGCGGGGGAGACAGGACCGAGCACAGGGACCAAGAGAAGGCGGGAGGACAGACCGAGCACAGGAAACCGAGAGAGAGGCGGGGAGAGGACAGGACCGAGCACAGGGACCGAGAGAGAGGCGGGAGAACAGGACCGAGCACAGGGCCGAGAGAGAGGCGGGGAGGACAGGACCGAGCACAGGGGCCGAGAGAGAGGCGGAGGAGGCACAGGGACCGAGAGAGAGGCGGGAAGGAAAGGACCAAGCCCAGGGACCGAGAGAGAGGCGGGAGGACAGGACCAAGCACAGGGACCGAGAGAGAGGCGGGAGGACAGGACCAGCCACAGGACCGAGAGAGAGGCGGGGGAGGAGGAGCACAGGGACCGAGAGGCGAAGCGACCAGACAGGAACCGAGAGAGAGGCGGGAGACAGGACCAACCAGGGACCGAGAGAGGCAGGGGAGACAGACCAAGCACAGGGACCAGAGAGAGGCGGGGGAGACAGGACCGAGCACAGGACCGAGAGAGAGGCGGGAGACAGGAACCGAGCACAAGGACCGAGAGAGAGGCGGGGAGACAGGACCAGCCCAGGACCGAGAGAGAGGCGGGAGGACGTGTCACCGTATACAGATATATATACAGATGTATTACCGTTCTATATCAAAAGGGGGCATACTAAAACATGCGATAAAAAAATATCATAGAAACCTTACAGAATGCCATGGGGCATACGGAAAATTTTTTTTACGCTGTCTCCGGCAGAGGGACCGGGGGTTTTTCTACCCTAAAATGGGGGCCTAACAATCCCTCTACCTGGAGGTACTGTTTTTAAAAGGGAAAGGGGGGGGCCACCCCCCTAAAACCCCCTTTTTCCCACATCCCCCCCAAAAAAATCTATCCAAAAAGGAACCCCCCTTACCCCAAAGGGAATGAAAAAGGGGGGGTTAAAGAACAGAAAACAAACAAAAAAGACAAGAAAAAAGTAAATAAAGTCTTAAAAAACAACACTCAAAAACAGTAGAACAAACCCAAGGTCTCAAAAAAAAAACTATAAAAAAAAAAGTAAAAAACTAAGGAAAAACTTTTCTTTTAAATTTTTTTCCCCAAACCCAGCCAGGGGGGCTATTTAAAAAGAATACTTTTTTCCCGGGGGCTAACAAACAACTTGGGGGGGAAAAATTTTAAGGGGAAAAAAAAATTAAAAAAAACAAAAAAAAAAACCCCGGGGGGGCTGGACCCCATCTTTAAAAAAAAAAAGAGCTAGGGGAAAAATTAACTCCCTCATTACCCCCAAAAAAAAAAAACAGCCCCCAGCTTAAAGTCAAAAGGGGGAAAAAACGACGAAAAATCTGGCGAAACCCAAACCCCCCACAGAAAACCCCCCCCCCTACGAAGGGGGGCCCCCCGGGGGCCCCAGGGGGCCCCTCCCGGGGGATTGTTGGGGGAAAAGGGCCGAACCAATCGATTTTGCATTAACATCAACCAAGGGGCCCCCCCCCTCTCCCCCCAAAAAACCAAAAAACCCCCCCAAGGGAAAACCAAAACTTTTGGGGTCGGCGACGAACGTGATCAATGATTTTCGACCCATTTTTAATTTTTCCCCTTTATCCCCTTGACCACCCCCGAAAGGAGGAGATAGAGGACGGTATGACCCCCGGGGGCCCAAAAAACTTTTTAAAAAAAAATTTCTTGTGAAAAACATTTTGAAAGTTAAAAAAAGGGGGGAGTCCGACGAAATGCCCCAGGATTAAAAATTTTTTAAATGATCCCCCACGGGGCCCCATGAAACTTTAAAACCCAAAACCCCCAAAGGGGGGGGGAAAATTTAAGTTTTATATTCCCCAGCCCCAAACCAAAAACCCCCTCGTTTTTCCTTTTTAAAACTAGAAAACCCAAAAAACCCCCCCCCTTTACCATCCGGGGTTTTTTAAAGGGGTTTCCCCAACCTTCAGTCCCTTTAAAACCCTTCTGGAACTATCAGCTCCCTGAAGTCCCAGGGCATCCCCCCCCCAAAAACCCCCCCCCCCAAAAAAAACCCTTTTTCCCCCCCCAAAAAACAGAGCTTTCAGCTGACACTACAACTCCCTCCTGAGGAAAAGGGGGAAACCGGGTCATCCCTTCCTTCCCCCGGCCCCCCGGGGAAAAAAAAGGATAACATCAGGGGAAAAAAAATTTATTGAGCATCCCTAAGCCCCGATTGGAGTAAACCCCCTTAAAAACCCCCCCCGGGGGAAAATCCCCCAAATCCCCCCGAAAAGGAGCCAAAACCCAGGCACAACTGCACCCCCGACCGTTGGGGGAACATTATTCCTGCAAAATTTTTCCCCCCTTGGGTTTTTTTTTTCCATTGGGGCCCCCAAAAAAAACACTGGGTTAATTTACCAAAACCCAAGGGGAAAAACCCCCCAAAAAAATAGGAGTAGGTAGACCCTCCAACACAAAAACAAAAATTCCCTTTTTTTGGCCCCCAAAAAGAAGATCTATGTTAAGAAAAACTTTTTCCAAGCTACCCCTTTACCCGAAGTCTAAAATCAAAAGAGACAAAGGGGGGGGTTTTTCCAATACACCAGTTGCAACCATGCACCTGGGAAACCGACGTCCCACCAGAATTTCCCCGGGCCCCCCCTTTTAAGAAAAACAGAAACCTCTATTCTATACCAACCCCCAAAAACCCCAGGGACGAGAAACTGAAGGATTTTGGGGGGGGAAAAAACTCCCCAGGTTTAAAATTTTTTCCCCAAAAAGGGCCCCGGGGGGACAACCCCCCCCAACCCCCAAAAATTTCCCCTTTTTTCCCGCAAAAGGAAAAAACCTTTTTGTCCCCTTTTTGGGGCACCGCCATTCCCCCCTACAAAAAGAGTCCCCCCCAACTGCATGGGTTTTTCCCAAACAGAAAACCGGGGGAAAATTTTTTTTAAGGGACTTTTTTTTTTTTGGGGGAGTCACACGGGGGCCGGGGGGTTTCCTCCCCCCCCCCGAATTCCCCTAAAAAAAACAATAACGAGGGGGCCCTAGCACCCCCCTTATGGGGGAGAATCATACTGAGCCAAAAAATCTTTTAAATTTTTTCCCCCCAAAAACCCCTTCAAAACTAGCTCCTAAGAGCTGGGGGGTTCCACTGATATCTGTTGCCATCTCCAACTCAAAAATATTCCTCCGCTGGGAAAAAATTTTCCCCCAAAATTTTTAAAAAAACTTTTTTTCAAAAAAAGGGGAAAACCATCCGAAAAAAAAAAAAATACCCCCCCCAGGGAGTAAAAAAATTTTCCCTGACGGAGATCTGGGGAGCCCGGAGGAAAGAGAACGCCCAAGATTTAGGGCCCCTTTAAAAAACAGATAACCCCCCCCACCCCCCTGCTCTTTTACTCCCAAGGGGGGAGGCCCAGCCAAAGTAAAATTTTCTTTTTTCCCGGGGAAAAAAAAAAAAAATTTTTCCCCCCCCCAGTGAACCTGTCCGGGAGAGCAACCTTAAAAGGGTTTTTAAACTGGGGTTTTTTTTCCCGGGGGGGGCAAAAAACCCTTTGGGCTTTTAAATTTTCCCAAAAACCCCGGACAACCCCCCGCAACTCCGGGCCAGCTGGGTACTGGATCCAAACGCGGGAGAAAAACTTGTATGCCGGTGAAAATTCACGCTTTTTTAGCAAAAAATTTTAAAAATATATAAAAAAGTAAGGGAATAATCTTAATAAAAAGGGGGAAAAACCCCAAAATAAAAAAGCGCATAAAATATGATAACAAGAATTACCACAGAATGTCCAGTGGTAGATTTTAGCGAATTTTTCCCAAATCCAAAAAAAAGGGAAAAGGGGAAAAAAAACCCAAAAAATCACTAAAAATCGCGATACCCGATACCGATTCCGGGGAATCCCAGGGGAAATCTAGGGGGAAAAAAAATCAAAAAATTAAAAAAAAAAACCCCCTTTTTTCCCCTTTTTGGTTTTAAATTTACATGAAGGAAAAAAAAAAGAGAAAGTAGAATGTATTGGGGGGGGTTGAAGACTTTAAAAAGGAAAAATTTTTTAAACCCCAAACAAATGGAAACATAAATTTTTTTTTTTTAAAAGGGGTGTTGGGTTTTAAAAAAAAATTTACAGGGGTTTAAAGGGGGTTTTTTTATTTTGGCAAAGGGGGATATTACACAACTTCCAGCTCTTAAAACTCCCCTTTTTTAAAATTTTTACACACTTTCTCCTTAAAAATTTTTCTCACATCATTTTTTTTATAAAAAATTTTTCTTCATTTTACCTTTTTTTTCTTCTTTTTTTAAAATTTTTGCTATTCATCTTTTTAACATTACTCATATTTTTTTTATTAAACAAAATATTCTTTTTCCCCAAATTCCCCGCTTAAACTTCTTCATCATATCTTTTTTTGGGGGCAGAGAACCTGTACTTGAAACTGTAAAAATATAAAATTTTCAACCTTCCTTTTTTCTGTCACAAAAGATTTAAATTACAACAGTATTTCCGTTTCAGTTTTTGGGGCCCTTTTTGCAGCAGGCATTTTCCAGGGGCCCCACGAGGAGGAACGGGGGCACCCCCCCCCCAATGCTTAGTCTTCTTCTGCTTAGAATTTTTTTGCATATTCTTTCTCTTCATTTTGGGGGGTTTACTTCATTTCTTCTTGCTTTTTTTTCTTCGGCCCCCTTTTTCTTTTGGGGGCTTGTTTTTCCCACTTTTAAAGGGGCACAATCTTGGGGGCCCCTTATTTAAAAAGGGGGAAACGTTACAAAAAAAAAGGTACCTGTGCCCAAACACTACCCCAAAACCCCAACGTTTTTTGGGGAAAAAGATTTTTGAGATGGAGGCACCCCAGGCCAAAGGGAGGGGAGAACCATTGACGGTACTGGAACCCGGAAAGGGGCAGAAAAGGGGGAAGACCAACCCAAAAAAAAAGGGCCAACACTGCTGGAAAAACCCCAGGGCAAAAAAAAGGGGAAAAAACCCCCAAAAACACAACCGAGGACCAGCTGACCCCTTTTTTTGGGGAACCCCCCCCAAAAAAAGGGGCAAGTGTTTTACTTTTTCTAAAAGCACCCCTTTCCAGCAACAACCCCCCCGGGGTTGGGGCCCCCCGGGGGAAAGGGGGATGTTTAAATACTAATCAAGTAATTTCCTTTTTACCTGTCAATTTAAATGTCCCCCACTTCAAACAAGAAAAATAACCTTTACTTTTTATAAAAATTTTGAAAATTTTTTTTAAAAAAAAAATCTAGATAAAAAAAAATTGACAAAAAAAACACATACATTAACCCCTTTTTTAAAAGCAATTTTTAAAACCCCCAAAAAAAAATTTTTTAAGGGGAAAAAGCTAAACGGTTGTACATAAAAGCCTTTTTAAATACAAAACTGAAACCCCCCTTTAAAGAAGGGGGGTAACAGTTTAAAACCCTTTTTATTGTAAACAATGAATTCTGACTTCCCAAAAAAAACAGCATTACAAGTTTTTTGTGAATTACTAAAAAAAATTTTTCCCCCTTTTTTTTAAAAAAAGTCACAAAAAATTTATACAAAATTAAAAAAATTTCCCCCCCCTTAATACTCTAATATGGGCAATAAAAAAAATTTTTTTTAACAAAAATAAAACCTTTAAAAAAAAAAAAAAGTGCATATGAAAATTTCTATTTATTCCTGACTGTCACTTGCAAGCATAAAAAAGGATAATAATTTTTAAAAAAAATGAAAAATGCATAGCCAAAAATGGTGAATTCGATTAATACTGACCTCAAAAAAGTGGCGTCACACTTAAAATAATTTTTTTTATATAGCTTTTTTAAAAAAAAGGGACATGGAAAAATGCTTGGGCCTTTTTTTTTCCCAACTCCTTCCTGCTGAAACGCATTGGGGATGAAAAAATTTTTTTTTCAGTTTCACTGCAGTCTCTGCGGAATAACACACTAGACCTTATAACTTTTCAGACCTTTTTTTTCACTACCAAGAGGGGAAGGGAGGGGGTAAGGCACGTGGGGCCCCCGGGGTTTTTTTTCAGGAAGGACTGGGGATTCCCCCGGTTTGCCGCCCCCATGACAAGCATCCACCAGTTTTTTCCCCGGGGGGGGACGTTCCCCTTTTTTGGGGACTTTTTTAGGAGCCCGGAGTACCCCCCCGCTTCGGGAAGAACAAATTGAAAAATTTGTTGTTTGGGGGGGCAGCCAATGCACGACTTCCCCAATTTTCCCCTTTCCCCCCCCTCTCAGGGCCACAGCACTGTTGGCAACCCTCTGTCTATTTTTCCCCCTGGAAAAAATTTTTCCCGGCAGTCAGAGAGTTCTGTACAGGGCCAGCTGAGGGGTCCCCCCCTTTTGTTCTTTAAAAACCTTTTTTGGCTTTCAAAAAAAGGGCCCCCCAAAAAAGGGGGTTTTTTAAAGTGAAGAGGGGGTAACATGATCCAACACTGTGTCGTCTTTTGAATCTGAAGAAAGGGGGGGTGAGACAGTGGCCCCCCTTTACACACCCAGAAAACCCCCCCGAAGTTTTATGAAAAACCCCGGGGCCATTTTCTGTTGAGCATGGTGCGGCCAGACCACCCAACAGCGGGGGTTTTTGGGGAAAAGGGTATTTGGGGATAAAGGGGTTTTCCAAAAACCCCCAAAATGCATGGGGGAAAAGGGGAAGGGGGTGGGGGGGCAACTCAGAGGAATAATAATAATTTTTAAATTTTTATACCCAACATATTCCGCACGCTTTACAGTTTACTTTTTTTGAACACAAGTCAAAAGTAAAAACGTTAAAAAACAAAAATTTTTTAAACAAAAAAGTCGCCCCGCCGGAAAAATTTTTCAATCTACAATAAAAAGGGGGGGATAAAAAAATAAGGTTTTATATACAAGGGGAAAATTTTCAATGATTTTTCCAAAACCATTTTAAAGGGGGCTGAGGGGGGGGGAAAATGAATGGCTAAGCCCCAACACACTTTAAAACAAAAACAAAAGGGGGGCTTTGATTTTTGGGGAAGTGATAGGCCGCCCCGAAAAAAAAGGGTTTTTTGGGGGCGCCTAAACCCAAAAGCAAATTTTGGACCCCCAATTTTTGGGGGACAGCATTCCAGAGGATTGGCGAAAAGCGGGGAAAAATCTTGGGGTCGGGAGTGGATACTTTTTTATCAGATTATCAAATTTTTTTTCAGAGCGCAGCAGTGGGTTTTTGGCCGAAAGATAGAAAGAGGGAGGAGATGTAGGGGGGGGGGTGCACGTGGGAGTTTTGGGGGGGTGGGAAAAAAAAAAAACCTTTAAATTTTGGGTTTAAACTGGGGGCCCCAAAAAAGTTGTGATAAAGGGAAAATAGGGGAAAAAACATTCCCCCCAAATAAAAAAAAGAGGAGTTAGGCTGCACCCCCGGGTTTTGCCTTTCCCTCCATTTTTTGGGCCCCCGTTCGGACCCTTTTTTTTCCCAAAAATCAAAACGTGCCCTCCCAGGATTTTGAAAATGCGGGTCCTTTTTTCACCCCCTTTTTTAAAAATGTATTTAAAAAGGGGAAAAGCAAGCTTGTAAAAAAAAATTTAAAAAAAACAAAAAATGTCAGGCACCTCAATACCACAAATAGGGGAAAAAATGTGCGGACAAAGCACGTAGTTAAAATTTTTCAAAACACATTTTAAAATTTTGGGGCCAAAACCCAAAACAGCACCTACTTTTTCGGGGTTTTTGTTAAGCCTTTTAAAACGAGCCCCCCACACAGGGTTTTTGCTTCCTCACGGGGCCCCCATGGAAAAAACCCGGGGGCCCCTGTTTTCCAAGAAAAAAATGTTTTTCCCCCACACACACAAGTTCCCTGTCACCCCCACCCCTCCCAGCCAAAAAACCCCCCCCTCTAGCACAGGCGGGGAAAAAAAGACGGTTTTTACTCCGCAAACCTTTCCAGGGCCAGGCTCTGAATGCGGGCTTTGCAAAACCCCTTCCCTTGAAATGCTGATTCAGCTGGGAACAACAGTTTTTCCCTAACTGAAACATTGTCAACCCCCAATACAATTGCCCACCCGATTTCCCTTTCAGCGGGGAACCGTCCCGGGGCTGCAAAAGCATGTTGGGGGAAAAAATTAAACAAACCACTAAAAGCCCCATAGCAAGGTCCCCTACCCCGATGCGGGGCCAGTCCCCCCTTTTTATCTGCTACAACCAAAGGAAAGAAGGGAATTTTTGCCCTACAATACAACTAACCAAAAACCCCACAGTAACGGGGAACCGACCGCCCCCGACCCCAAATCCTCATCTAGTGGAACAAAAACCATAGTTGCGGGGGGGTAACCCCCCAAATTTGGGGGCTGTAAAAAAGGGGACACCTCCTAACATAAAATTGGGACAGGGGAAAAAAAAACAAAAAAAAAAAACTTTTTACCCAACATAAAACAAAACTACAGTTTTAAAGGGACCTAAGCCCCCGGGGTAGCTTAACAGAATATACAATGAAGTCAAGAAAAACCAAAGGGGGGACCAGACTAAATAGGAAAAAAAGGGCATGGACCAAAAACAAACAAAACCCAAAAAAGGGGGGGGGGGGGGGGGGGGGGTTCAAAAACACCCATCCCGGGGGCAATCCCCTTTTCCCCACGCCCTTTGGGCAATGTTGGCACCGGGGGACTGACTTGCGAGTGGCGCGTCTTTTTTCCAAAATCAAAATTGCAGGAATAAGTCTGTACACATTGATTCCCCCCCCCTATTCCATTCCTCAAATCATCCGCAAGCCGTCACGGCACCCCCACAGGGGGCCCCCAACTTTTTCCTTTCGCCCCGGAAAATAGCCAGCCCGGGCCAAATGTCAACAGCCATCCAAATTAATTTCCCTTTGGGGAAACTTAGCCACACAGCCAGGACCTGTAAAAGCCCCCAAAACGGGGGAGCGACTGTGGTTTTGGAAGAGAATCTACAGGCCTTTGGGAGGGGGTGACCCAAAGGGGCCAATCTGTGTCACTCTCCTTTTGGGGGCCCCCCACATAGCATGCCCTTTAATTTCTCAACTTGGTCGTGCAGATTTTTTTAGGGGGGATCCGGGGTCTTGATGCACTGCTCACAAAAAGGGCCCCCCCCCCAAGTTTCGCTCACTTGCGACTTCCCCCACCCCAAAATTCGCTTTTTTTTTTGGGATTTTTTTTTGCAACGCAGTTTTTACCTTCATGAAAAACGCTCATAGTCTACCACCAGGGGAAAATTTCCCCGTTACATTTTTTGGAGGGGTTGTTTTTGGGACAGCCAACATAATGATAAAAGCGCATCACCATAAAATCGAAATTTGGGGCCTTTCCACTTTACCACTACTGATTTGGGCCCTATAATAAAATAAAAAAATTTTTAATTTTTTATATACCCATAATATTCCGCATGCTTTACAGTTTAACATTTTAAACACAGTCCAAAATAACCAAAGTTAAAAAATACAATAAATTTAAAACAAATCAGCCCCCCCTTTTGTGAAACTAAAAAACAAAATGAGGGGGAGATACAAAGACGGGGTTTTATACAATGGTTTTTTTTTTCAATGAGGGCCAAAAACCCTTTTAAAGGGAAATGAGGGATGCTGGAATAGTAAAGGGGGTACACACACAGAAAATTAAAAATAGAAGACTTTTATTATGAAGGGGGACCACTGTGAACAAATGTGTTTTAGGGAGCCCTGAAGCCTCCAAATTGCGGGGGGTCCTAAATTTTTGGGGGAGAGCATTCCAGAGATTGGGCAGCGCGGGGGAGTCTTGGGTTTTTGGGGGGGAGGAAAGGTTTTGCAGATTAGTCGAAGGGCGTTTCAAGGGACATCGGTTTCCGATAAATATAAATAAGGAGGGAAGGGGGGCTGCGCTTGGAAGCTTTGTTTTGGGGGGAACATAATTAAATTGGATCCTATAATAATGGGCACCCCCCAAGTAATGGGTTTGGGGAATAACTCATAAGATACTGCCAGTTTTTGCGTTTGTGAGTCAACCGAGGGGATGCAAATTTATCACAGTCAGCCTGACGCCCCCCCTTTTCTGCCTGCTTAAAAAAACCCCGCAACACAAGGCATGGGGTTTTGGGGAAGGGGGGGGGGATGAGGGTCAAAATTCCATCCCCTTTGGCATCAGCGCAACGTTTTTCCTCAAAAAGGGGGGAACTTTAAACTACCATGCTTATAAAAATTGAACCCCAATCGCTGTCTTTTATTTCATAACCATTACAAATTTTTTAAAGTTTTTACAAAGCCCAAAATTACATTTTTTGTCTACCCCTTTTTTAATCTTTTTGGGTTTTCCCAAAAAAGATTTAAAAAAATTAGAAAAAGTTTTTTAAAATTTTTGGTTTTAAAATTTGTAAATTTATATGTATTAAGATTTGTGGAGGAGAGGGGGAGTAAAAGGAGAGGGAAAACATCGCTCCAGGGGAGGTAGACAATCCTTATATGAAACCCAAAGGGGGGGGGTGAGCACACAGGCGGAGATAGCCTCTTGCAGGGGACAACTTTTCCCTTTTCCAGTTTTGGAGTCTGGGAGCCATGTTGTTTTTTTGCGCTGGCGAAAAACACCGCCGCATCAACAAATTTCCCCCACTCGTTTTTTTTGGGGGTTTCACCCTCCTAACCCTCGCTACCCCGGGAAAAATTAAAAAACCCCCACACACCTTTGGGAACCCCGGGGGGGGTAAAATGGGGAAGTACCCCAAAACACTGGTGCAATCCCCTAATTTCCCATTCCAGCCGAAGCACTGCGCGCTAAATATTTACAAAGCCTCTTCGTCGAGGCATGGAGACACTCGCAAAAGGGGGGCACAAGCACCCTCTGCACAGGGCAAAACATATTTCCAAATGTGTCGAATTTTTGGGGACGCCCCCAAAAGTCAAAACCACCCAACGGGTCCATCCCCAGGAGGCAACTTTTCCCCTAAGAGGGGTTTCAGACTACATTCTTGCCCCTCATGTACTCCAGATGGTTTTCCCCTTTTAAAATTTTTTGTCTCTAACTGGATACAGGGGCCCAAACTTAGCCATAGCTTGGGGGTTTGGCTTAAAACTCTCCCCGTGTAAAATTTTCGGACGCGTTTTTATGCTGGGAGGTGGGGTACTAACAACCTTGCAACGACTATCCTAATAATGTAAACGGCTTCTTTTCGAAAAAAACTGGGGAGGGGTCCGCCTAAAAAAGCCGTCCGTTTTTAATTAAAATAACTGGTTGGAAAATTTCCATTCTCCTGTTATTTCATCTTTCACCCCGAGCAAAACTCCCGGGGTCAACATTTTCCCGTTGCTTTCTCAGAATTCGTGTCCACCCCAAACACAAGCATAGGAAAAGGGGGGTTTTATAACGCCTGCTTTCCCCTCGTGTGCCCCAAAATTACTGCTACCCTACACATTTTAAAAAAACATACATGAAAAAATGGCCCAGGCTACACATAATACAAAGGGTACACCCCCTTTTTTAACGTAAAAAAGGAAACGAAATTTTTAAAAACCTTCCCAAAGATTATTTTTGGGAAAAAAATCTTAACTAAAAAAATTTGACATATTATGGAGATATCCCATGTCAAAAACAAATGCAACAAAAAAAACATACTTATGCTATGGGGGTAAGGTAAAACCTTCTCACTCCAAAACTTTCCCCAAACCAACTCCCCATCACCTCAAATCTGAAAATTTTTAATGCATAATGTGGGTTAACTTTGACAACACGCGTGCAAAAAGGGGTTTTCCTTCCCTTTTTCTTTGGGTTTTAAAAAAAAGCATACAAGTAAATATAAAAAAACATTTTGAAATTGGGGGGTTGTACCCTGTAATATTTGCAAACAATGGATGAAAGGGCTATTCCTCTTTTTCATTACTTATTTTTTCATTTTTTAAAAAAAAAATATTTTAGTTAAAAATTAAAAAAACCCTGTTCATACTGTAAACCTTTGGTACTTTTTATTTTTCAACCAATGTATTGGTTTGGAGGGGAAACGCTCACCTAAAAAGATTAAATTTATTTTAAATGGGAAATAAACAAACCAATTGGGGGAAAAAAAGAAAAGGATAGCCACTGAGACACGCTCAGCGAGTACAACAGCATGCTTTTAAAAAGTAACTGGGGGGAGGGGGCCTCAAAAAAAGTAAAAAAAAAAGACTGGGAATAACACTGAAACACAACTTCCACAATCTTTTAAAGGCCCACCTTTTTTTACTTCTATAGTGTTTGCAACCAATGTATTTTATACGGATTGGGAAACGCGTCCACAAAAATTTTAAAATTTTTTTTTAAAAGGAAAATTGCAAACCAATTGGGGATAAATGAAAAGTGGCCACGAACCCTCGCAGAGTACAAGCACATGCTTGAACAATAAATGAGCCCGGGTGTCACTCAAAAAAATAAAAAAAAGACTGAAGTGAACACGAAAAACCCAAATGTCCACAATCTTAAAGGCTACTCCTTTTTGACTTCTTGTGTTTGCAACCAATGTAATTTTTTTACATGGAAGCGCTCACACTAAAAATTTAGATTTATTTTAAATGGAATGTACAGAACCAAGGAGAAAATAAAAGGGGGGGAATGACCACGAGACACCTCACAATTTAACAAGCACAGTGCTTAACAATAACTGGACGTGGGGGCACCAAAAAAAAAAAAAAAACAGCTAAGTAACACTAAACACAACTTTTCCCAAAAATCTTGAAAGGCACCCTTTGTTACTTCTATAGTTTAAACCCAAAAGAAATTTTATACGGGGGGAAACGCCACACAAAAATTTAGATTTTTTTTAAAAAGGAAGTACAGAACCAATTGAATAAAAAAAGGATGGCCACTGAACACCTCAGCAGAGACAAGACAGTGCTTAAAAATTTAAATGGACGTGATGTGCCCTCAAAAAAGTAAAAAACACAAATAAAGAACACAAAACCCAAAAATGCCACAATCTGTAAAAGGGGACCCCTTTTTTGTACTTCATAGTGTTTGCAACCAATTATTTTATAGGGGTGGAAGCCGCACACTAATAAAATTTTAAAAATTTTTTTTAAATGGAATGTAGCAGAACCAATTGGAGAAAAAAAGAAAAAATGAGCCACTGAACACGCTCAGCAAGACAAGCACGTGCTTAACAAAAAAATGGACGTGATTCCCCAAAAAAAAATAAAAAAAAAACTGAATAAAAACGAAACAAACTGTCCACAATCTGTAAAAAGGGGACCCTTTTGGGGTCTTCAAATTTTTTTTTTTAAACCCAAATGAAATTGTATGGGAGGGAAAACGCGTCACACTAATGGGAATTTTTTTTTTTTTAAAAAAAAGGGGCACACCTTTTTGAAAAAAATGTAAAGGGGTGAGGCTTTAAAACACCCCAAAGCGGGACTACAACCACATTTTTGAAAAACTAACGGGGGCGTGACTCCCACTCAAAAAAAAAAAACCCAAAACCCTGCAGTAAACACTGAAACACAAAATTCCTATCTGGAAAAGCTCCTTTCTGTCTTTAAGTGTTTGAAACCCAAAAGTATTTTATACGGATAACACGTCACACTAAAAATTTGATTTTTTTTAATATAATGGCGAAACCAAATTTTCCACTAAATAAAATAAATAAAAAAAAGATCATGACACTGCAGACCCACAAACAGGGGTGGGAAAGGCAAACTGCAGCGCACCTGAAACGGGCACCACACACCGGGCACGAGCTTTTTAAAACAACACGGGCAAAATGAAGCTTTACACGCTTTTGGTAACACCGCCTCAAGCACAGTATACAAAAAAACCAATATCAACGTCCCTCAATCAGCACGCAGCTTTTCTGCCCCCAAATGATTCACAAAAGGGGGCGCAAAAGGGGGTGCGGCCCTTTTTTAGTGCATTCTGACATAAATTTCGGGCACCCCCACAGCCATGCCTTTTGTTAAAAAACCCCCACATTACAGGGGTCCCAAAATTCGTAATTCCTCATTGCTGACAAAAAAACACATTCCCCTTTAAAAATTTTAAATTTTCCGTTCCCGGTAACTATTTAAAAAATAGGGGAATTTAAATATGGGAAATTTCCCCATAACGCAATATGGGCCGATACCCGATATTTTGGGTATCGGAATGCCAACACTACCAGGGGGCAATGGGAAAAACCTTATACCGTCCCGGGGAAAGGGGGTGCCCGGGGGTCTTTCTGGGCCCTAAACTGGGCCTAATAATCCCCCCCCTGGGGTACTGTTAAAGGGGGAAAAGGTCCAGGCCACCAGCGAAACCCGTCCCACAATCCCGCCAAAGTAATTTTATCCCAAAAGACCCTATTACCACCCCAAAGGGGGAAAAAAAAAAATAACGGGTTTTAAGAACAAAAACAACAAAAAGACAAGAAATAACTAAAAAAATCTTTCATCAACACTCACACACATAGGGAAAACCAAGGGGGCCCGAATAAAAATATAAAAATTAAAAAGAGTTTAAAAAAAAAATTAAAAAGGGGCCTTACTTTTAAAATTCTCAAAACCCATCCATCTGCTAGACTACATGAATGCTTTCACCGGATCTAACAACAACCCGGGGAATATAAGGGGAAAAAAATTTTAAAAAAAAAACAAAACACCGGGGGAGGGTGGGCCAGTCTTACAAAGGGGCTAGGGAAAATTTTAAAACCCTCCCTTTCCCAAAAACCCAAAAAAACAGCAACTCACTGTGAAATCAAGTGTGTAATCGCACGAAATTTTCCCCCGTGGCGATACCCCCTGAAGGGGGGACCGGCCAGGGGGCCGAGAGAAGGGGGGGCCGGGGGCCAGCACAGGAACCGGAGAGGGGCGGGGGGGCAGCCCCCCCTAGGGACCGAGAGAAGGGGGGGAGACGGGGCCCGGGCCCCGGACCCAGAAAGGGGGGGAGGACAAGCCCCGGGGGAAAATGGCAGGGGGGGGGACCGACCCCCGGGGCCTAGAAAGGCGGGGGGAAAACAGGGCCAGCACAGAGACTGGAGAGAGGCGGGGGGGAGGGCCCCAGCCCGGGGGCCGAGAGAGAGGCAAAAAGGACAGGACCGGGGGCACGGGGCCGAGAGAGGGCGGGACCCGGACCGAGCAAAAGGGACCGAGAGAGAGGCGCGGGAGGGGGGGGCCCGGGGACGGGGACCGAAGAGAGGGGGGGGGGCCCCCCGGGGCCCCAAGGGACCAAAGAGAGGCGGGGGGACGGGCCCGGGACAAGAATTTGAGAGAGAGGGGGAGGACCCCCCGAACCGAAGAGCGGGGGGGGAGGAGGGACCGGGGGCCCGGGGCCCCAGAGGGAGGGGAGGACAGGACCCACACGGGCCCCGAAGAGAGGCGGGGGGGGTGGGCCCCCCCCCGGGGATCGAGAGAGGGCGGGGAGGAAAAACCGAGCACAGAGACGAAAAGAGGGGGGGAAAGGGGGGAAACCGACCAGGAACCGAGAGGGGCGGGAGGAAAAGACCGAGTCCAAGGACCAAAAAAGGGGGGGGGGGAAAAGGGGGACCAAAGAGGGGGGGGGGAAACAGGCCCGAGCGGGGGGTACCTGTGATAGTCTGTGCTGGAATTGCGTCCTAAACCCTTTTTTTTTTTTTTTTTTTTTAAAAATTTATAAATAGTGTGAAGGGGCACACAGCCGCCCCACGGAAACCCGGGGGGGTCAGGGTTTGTGATCCCCCCCGCTCCACCAATATGGGGGGGGAACGTGCACACACACAGGGGTGCTCCCCTTCCGACCCTTTAAACCCGCAGGGTTTAAAACTATCCCATTTCCATTTTGGGAAATTTGCAGCTCCCTGGCGCCCCCCTTACCCAGTCAGTCGGGGGAAACGGGCACCTAGGATAATTATCCCAACGGGTCATTTTTATGTGGCTGGCTTTTGGGGGACCTGCAGTGAGGAAATAATTACCCCTGGCGCAGCCAGGCAGCCCCCCAAAACCCCGCGCGTACGCCACGTCACCCAATAGATTAAAAAATTTACCCCCCTTTTTTTAGCTGCCACCAGCTACGGCTTTTGTGAAAAATTTTTAAAAAAAGGGGGGCCCGTAAAACCCCCAAAACATACTTAGTGCTTCAGGCACTGCAAATTTTTTATAGACAAAAAACAAACAAAAATTTTAAATTTTTTTTCCCCAAAAAAACAGGCAATGCTTAAAAATAAAAAAAGTAAAAAACAGACAAAAGTTATTACAGATCATTAAAAAATAAAAAAATTAAAATGAAATCACTCACTTTGTTAGCAATACAGGCAAGCCGGGGGGGGGGGAAGGGCCACACTCATATTTTTCATTGGAGATCTCTTACTCAGCACACCCACGAAAGACTACTAAAAGGGGAACTACTGTAAACTTATGCTGTCAGCTTCTGACCTCACAAAAAGGCGGGCCCGGCCCACCCCCCCTGGCTCAAGCATGGTCTGACCCTGAATACAAAATTTTTTCAAACTCGTTCTGTAACCAAAGCAAATAACGGCAGACCTATAAATGGTCTTCAAAAAAATAAGGGTTCAAATGAACCCAAATTTGGGGTGACAAGCTCATGGGCCCCAAAAAAATTCCTTTTCTCGGCTCTTTTGGGGGCCCCCCCCCCCGGGTTCCCCGGGAAAACCACGGGAACGATGCCCGGGGGCCCCCGGGGTTTAAAACAGGACTTCGTGTTTCTAGCGAAACCCCCCCCGTGTTATTAACCAAAAAAAAAAAAAACTCCAAAAAGGCTGCTATAGGAAGAAAGCACGTTTCGGACAAAGCAGGGGGCCCCGTGGGAAGCGGGAAAAATTCCAGCACTGGCCTCACTTACACTGCCGAGCAGCTTTAAGGGGGGGAAAAGGGGGGGAATAGAGCTCAAGAGAAGGGGGCTTTCAGCATACAAAAAAAAAAAATAGGAACAATTCCCCACAGCCTCATCACACCTCCCCCCCTTTGAGGCGCTATGGAGCAGACCTTCTAATCCGACATGGGGCCCTCACGGGGTTTGCCACGTCTGATAACCATCAGAAAAAAAAAAAAAAAACCCCGATCACTGCCTTTCTTGTTTTACGGCAAAATTACTGCGCGGGGGAAGGCTCCAGGTAGCAACCTACCTTGGTTCCGGCACGTGTGCAGCCACCAAAGGGGTTTTGGGGCGGTCCCCCCTTAAAAGGGGCGCCCCCCCCAGGGGGGCTGAAAAAGTGCAGTGCCCCGACCAGGCCAGCACTCCTTTTTCGATGGTGGAGTACCCCCCCTTGGCAAAGTTTTTTCCCCTCGGGGACAACACGGGGGGCCCCTGGTTCCCCCAATAAAACCGGGGTGAGTACACCCGACCAAACGCTGGCGTCAGTCTGTCCCCCGGGAAACCCCACTGCGTCGAAAGGGTTTAAAAACGGGGGAGCTGCACAGGCTTTTTCAAAGATCGGAATGCCGCCCACAGATCTGCCATTGATTTTTTGGGGGGGAACCCCCCCTTGGGGGGTCCCAAGGGTTTTGCAAGGGGCTATATTTTTGGGGACAAAAACCCATAGCCCCCGGGATCCCAGGAAGGGGCTTTTACCTGGGTTTTGTCCGGGGGGGGCGGGGCACACGCGTCCACTTTTTTCCCCGGCTCTGACTCATGGACCCCCACCTACCCGGTCCCCGGGGGGGGACCCCCCCCCATCCCCCCAAACGGCATTTTTCCCCCCCTTGATGGCAACCTGCCTGGTAATTTCGTTGAGCACCCCCCGGAGATGCTGAAGGTGTTCCTCCCAGGTGGAACTGAAGAGGGGAATTTCGTCCAGGGACGCCACAGCGTACCCTCCATCCCTGAAGCAGGGGGTTTTTTCCAAACCCTGAAAAGTGGGAGGGGGATTCTTTATGCCCCCAAAGGGAAAACCGTGGGGGCGACAGTCCCCCAAAAAGGGGGGGGGAAAAGGGGGGGTTTTTTCCCCCGCCGCACTCAGGGGGGAAAAAGCCAGTATCCCCCTCAAAACCCCCATGGGTAGGGACTTTTGGGGGTTTGCCAACCGCTCCACAGATCCTCGATGCGGCATTGGGTTTCCATCAAAGGGGTGAAGGCGTTGAGCCCCCTGACCCCCGCAGAACCGGTGGTCCTCCCTTTTTTTGGGGACAGAACACAGGTGAGGCCCACCGCTTTTGGGGGGGCCCGGGGTACCCCCACTAACATCTCATGGATCCCCGGGGGCATAATCTCGCACTTCCCGAGATCCGATAAGGGGTCCCCCCCAAAAAGGGGGGTAAAATTCCCCCGGGCCACCTCAGGGCTCCCCAAATGGGGCCTTTCCCCGGGGGGGTTCTGAACTGGGGCCCGGGAAGGGGGTTCCCCAAATGGTCAGAAAATGCAACCGCGGGGAACGGGTTTGCGGGGCATTTACCTCCATTCCCCCATGGGCCCTTGGCATTAGTTTTGGGGCCCGCCAAATCTAGGGGGGAACCCTTCCCCCCCGGCAGATTGCCCACCGTAGGACCAGGCTTCACGTTCATAGGGGGGCCTTTTATCAGTTGCGTAAAGGCCTTGCCCCTACCCCAGTGGGCAACGTGACCTAGGGGGCTGGGTTAGCTTTTGGTGCACGCGAGGGGCCTTCCCAGCTCCAAAAATTTTACCCTTTTGGGGGGGGACCACACCCACCCCTTTTTTGCCCCCCCGGGTGGGTCCGCCCCCGGGGCCCTTTCCCCCCCCCCCCCCCCCCCCCAAACCCCCCCCCCCCCCCCCCAAACCCCCCCCCCCCCCCCCCCCCCCCCCCCCCCCCCCCCCCCCCCCCCCCCCCCCCCCGAACCGGCAGCCATTCCATAAAATGGGGCACTTCCGGGGGTTTGGGGGCCATTTTCCCCGGGGGTTTTCCCTTTTAAACCCCAAAGGGGGCCCCCGGGGCTCGCCTACCATACGGGGGCTCGAAGGGGAAACCCGCGAGGCCTGCGGGCTTCTCTGTAGGCAAAAGCAGGGGTGGGAGGTCCCGCCCCAATCGCCCCCCGGGGCTCAACCACATGCGGAAAAATTTTTTTTTAGGGGACCTTTTTAAACGCTCACACAAACCATTGGTCTGGGGGGTTTACGCCCCTCGATCCCAAAAAACCCCCACCTCTTTTTGCTGCGAAACCCTTTTCATTACGGAATAAATTATCCCTTGTCTAAGCATCCCCCCTGGAAACCCACCCGTGAAAAGAGGGTCCCCCTCCCACCCCCCCCTTTTACTCCCTATTTGAGGACAACTACGGCCCCCGGGTACCGGGTAGCGTAGCCCCCCCAAAAAAGGGGATTTTTTGCTTTCCAGAGCGGGGGGGGGACGGCCCCACGGCCCCCCCAATGTCCCCCCCCCCCGATCCTCGGAAGCCCCCCCCATAAACTGGCCGGATCGGGGGAGCCTTAAGAGCGGGCCCCCCTTCCCCACTCTTTACAGGTGATACAGGAGGGGCAGTAGTTAGTCACATTGCCCCCCTCTTTGGGCCCCAAAAAATTTGAGACAGCCGGCCTTAGTTTGCTGATCCCCAATTTCCCCCCGAGGGGAAATCTCAAAAAAAAAAAAAAAAAAAGGGCCCAAACCTCAACAACCCCCTCGGAAAGGGGGCGGGACCCACTTTTCCCCCCAACCCCTCCCCTTTTTAATTCCGGTACTGGGCCCCCCGGAAAAACCTTTTCCCGTTTTCCCAAAAACCCCCCCCCCTTTCAGCACAGGGCTCCGGCGAGGGGCCCAAGTTTTTCCCCGGGGGGCATCAGTGCAGAGCGGGCCCGGGGAAAAACCCCCCCGGGGCAGCCGAAGTGACGTCGGGTTTTTCCTTTTCCCACTGGGGCCCTCTGGGGCCGGTTTTGGTCCACCCTGGTTTAGCTCCCTGTAGCAGGAAAGGGGGGAGATGGCAGGGGGCACCCCCCATCCGGCACTCCCGACTGCGGTGAAGCAGCCTATCAGCTCCCCGGGATTTCTATAACCCATCACCTGCCTGCATGGGCTCAAAACCCCCCCTCCACCCCCAACACTTCAGGAGCATGCTACCCTTTTGGGCCATTAAACCTTTTCCCCGGGGGCACGGGGGATGCAAAGGGCGTCACCTTCCTCCCTTCCCTCACCCCCCCAATTCCTTGGGCCCCGCGCTTGCTCCTGCGGGGGCCCCCCACCCTCCACTCCGCAACAGGGGTGAACCTCCTGCCCCCTTTGGGCACATCACCACTTCAAGGGAAAGGGGTTTAAAAATTCAAGGGGGACAATACATCACTACCCAAAAATCATTTTCCCAGGAAAAAAGGGGTTTTCATTGCATCTCAAATTTGCAAAACTTTTGCAGGAAAAAAATCATTTTCCCCCCATCATAAACCCCAACATCAGGGGTTTCCTTTAAACCCCTTTTCAAAAAATTTTGGGGAAAGGGGGGGCGGGGGCATGGGACCCACCACCCCCCCCAGAAAACCCCCCAAAAAAACACAGGGGGAGTTTCGGACACCCCCATTTCCCTTTTACCCCCTCCCGGTACCCGTCAATAAAAGGGGGTATGGGAAAGGGGGGAGGGGACACCCCCCAACCCCCCTGACATTGGGGTTTTTTTCCCCAATCAAACCCCCTTGGGGGCCCCCCCGTTGGGGGGGATGAAAGGGTCCTCACCCCGGGGCCTTTTGGGGCCCCCAGCCCAAACGGCCCCCACCGGAGGGCTGGGACGTTGTCAACAAAACCCCCCCCCCCCAACCCCCCCCCAAAAGAACAAGGCTTGGGGGCCCCGGGGGCCTTTTGGGGGGGGGGGGGTTTTCTGCCTACCGGACAGGGGGCCTGATGTGACCATCCTTTTACGGGGGAAACACTGGCGGGGGTCGTAAAGGCCTGGCGTTTGGGAAAGGGGGGGAAAGGCCCCCAGGGGGGCGACGGCAGGGGCCTGGGGGGGTTTTCGGCTTACCCCCTCCCCACGGGGCGAGGGGTTTTTCCCCACTGGGTTTTCCCGGGGTTGGGCCCCCAAAGGGGGCGGCATCCTGCTGTTTTGACCGCTCCCCCTTTCCCGGGCCCCGGGGGAACTCGACCTCACGGGGGACAAAACGGGGAAATTGTCTTTGATCATCATCCCTCATTTCTCAAAGGGGGAAATGACTCCAGGGCCCCCCCTGCAAAGTGGTTCCTGGCCCTTTTGCCCCATCGCTATAACTGCTGGGGGCCACGGGAGTTCCAATTTTCTTTGGGAAAACCTCAGGGTTTTAGCTGGTACTTGGCACAGGCCTGCTGGGGGCCTATTTTTGGGTCATCTTGACCGGGGGGATAAGCAAAGCCTCCAACTTGCCCTTTACCCCGGGAGTCAAGTAGGGGGCCCTTTTTGGGGTTGGGGGGCCCGGGGGTACTGCTCCCAATTTTCCCCAAAAAAGGCCCGCAAAAAGGTCCAATCTCCGCCTTTTCCATGGGGGAAAGTGCCCGGGGCCGGGGGGCTTGGACTCGGGGCGCTGCGGGCACCTGCTCGGCGTGGGGGGCCCCCCCCTTTTCTAAACATCCCCATTCATGGGCCCCCCCGGGGTTTCCCCCCCCCCTTTTTCCCCTCTCAGCTCCCCCCTCCCCCTCTCGGTCTCGGGGGTCCCCCCCCCCCCCCCCCCCCCCCCCACCCCCCCCCCCCCCCCCCGGGCCCAGGGCCGCCTCCCGTAAGGGTCCACCCACCGGGGGTGTAAGCAGTCAGGGTTGGCCTCTGCTCCTCGCCCCCCCTTTGGGTTTGGGGCCCGGGCTCCTGCGCCCTCCTCGCTCTGAGTGGTCCCTGCCATCGGGCCCCGGGTCACGGGGCCCTTTTGGTTTTTGGGCCAGGGGGACAATCTCCCCCCTCCATTGGCTAGAAGGTTTCCTCTCTCTCCGATTATCCCCATCGAACCCCTCGTAGCCCATGGTGCCAAAAAAAAATGGGATAAAAAACAAAGAAAAAGGGAAAAGGTAACCGAAGTACACACAATTCCCCCAGGACTAATAAACAAAGGGGGTTTTTTTCCCCAAAAAATTTAGCTGCGGGGTGGGCGGAAAACCCCGGCCCAATTTTTTAGTAAAGGGGAAATTTTTTTGCTCAAAACCAATCCTAATCCTAAAATCCCCCCTGCCCCCAATAGTGATGCGGGCAACAGTCCCCCACAGGCACCCGGGGGCCCAGGTTTTTGGATCCCACCGCTGCCCCCAAAATGGGGAGGGAACTCACACACACACACTGCGCTGCCAACCCAGTAAACGGGGGGAAATTTAAAAAATACCCCTTTTTCCCTTTTTGGGTTTTTGCACTCTCGGGCCCCCCCCCCTTACCCCCCAGGCATCGGGGAACTGCAGGGGGAAAAATTTTATTCCCAAGGGAACTTGATGGTGGGGCTTGGGCAACCTGCATAGGGAATTAACCCCCCCCGGGCTGCAGCCGGCATACCCTTATAAACCCCGCCGTCCCCTGCCAGCGCACCCAAAAATTAATTTTTTCCCCCCTTTTTTTACTGCCACCACACGGCTTTTGATAAAAAATTTTTAACAAGAGGGCCTACAACCCAAAACTAGCGTAGTGTTTCAGCCCAAATTCGATAAGGGCAGAGAAAGAAAACAAAAATTTATGGGTTTTTCCCCTTAAAAAGCAATCTTTTAATTAAAAAGATTAAAAAAACTAACAATATCGTTATTACAGATGCATTTTTAAAATAAAATAGGTTTTAAAAAAAAATCACTCACAAAGGGGTTTGATCAATACGGGGAACCACCCGGAAGGGCCACACGTCATAGTCATTGGAACTCTTTACTCAGCACTCCCACAAAAGACTACTAAAGGAACTTTTACTGGGAAACTTTTGCAGTCGCTTCTACCTCACAAAAAAGGCTTTTCCTCGGCCACCCCCCCTGGCGCAACTATGGTCGAGCTCTGCAATATCATAAGGTTCATAAAAAGTTTTTTTGAACCCCCCAAATAACGGGAAACCCATCAAAGGGCTTGCTTTGAAAAATGGTTCAAAGAACCCAAATTGGGGGACATACTCTGGGGGACCCAGAAATTTTCCCCCTTTTTGGGGGCCTTTGGGGTTACGGGGGTTTTCCCTACCCCGGAACTGCCCTCGCGCATGGTTCAACCAGTGACGTTTTTTAACCCAATGCTCCCACCTTTATTTTCCAAAAAAGAATGAAAACCCAACATGGCGCAAGGAAGAAAAACACCCTGTTCGGGCAAACAGACCCCCTGAAAAAGGGGAAAAATTTTCCCCCCCCTGGCAGCTCCATTTCACGGGCCCCCTGCAGGGGACAGGGGGGGAAGGGGAAATATAAGCCAGAGAGAAGGAGGGGTTTTAGCAAAAAAAAAAAAAAATAGGGCAGCAAAATTTCCCCCCCCAGCACTCATCACAGTACAAAAGCGCGGAGGGCAGACGAGCCCCGGGGGGAGAGAGACGGGGGGGGGCAGGACCGAGCCCAGGGGGGAAGAAAAGGGGGGAGGGCAAAACCCCGGCCCCGGGCCGAGAGAGAGGGGGGGAGGCAGGACCGAGACCGAGAAGCGCGAGGAGGATGGGGCCAGCCCAGGGGGGAGAAGAGGGGGGAAAGGGCAGGGCCCACACAGGAACCGAGAGAGGGCGGGGGGGGCGGACCACCCAGGACCCAAGAGAGCGGGAGGACGGGCCCCCCCAGGGACCGAGAGAAAGGGGGGGGGAGGGGGGGGGGGGGGGGGGGGGGGGGGGGGACAGGGACCGAGAGAGGGGGGGGACAGGACCGGGAAGGGGCCGGGAAAAAGGGGGGAGGCCGGGGCCGACACAGGACCAAAAAACGGGGAGACAGACTGAGCACGGGGGGGAAGAGAGGGGGAGGCGGACCGACCCAAGGGGGAAAAAAAGGGGGGGAAAAGGACCCCCCCACAGGAAAAGAGAGAGAGGCGGGGAGGGCCGGGGGGAACCCAGGAAAACCCAAAAGGAGGGGATGGGGGCCCGGGACAAGCACGGGGCCCCAAAAGAGGAGGGGGAAAAACCGGGACAGGGGCCGATAAGAGGGGGGAGACAACCGACCCAGGGGGGGAAGAGAAAGGGGGAGGGCAGGGCCAAGCATTGGGGGGCCAGAGAGAGGGGGGGGGCAGGACTTTACCCCCCGGGGCAGCAGAGAGAGGGGGGGGGCCAAGGAAACCCAGCACAGGGGGTTTAAAAGTGGGGGGGGGGGACCAGGGGCCCCAAAAAAAAGGGGCCAAAAAAAGGGGGGAAACAGATAAGAAGGGGCGGGGGGCAGGGCAAAACCCCCGGGCCGAGGAGAGGCAGGAGGCCGGGACCGAGCCCAGGGAAACCCAGGGGAAAAGGGGGGGGACAGAACCAACCCAGGACCGAGAGAGACGGGGGGGGAAAAACCCTGCACATGGACCAAAGAGGCGGGGGCCCGGGGGGGGAGCACGGGACCGAGAGAGAGGCGGGGGGGGCAGGACCGGGGACAGGGACCGAGAGAGGGGGGAGGCCGGGGGGGGCACAGGGGGCCCCCAAAGAACGGGGGGGGCAGGGTGAGCACAGGGGGCCGAGAGAGAGCGGGAGCCGGACCGAGCACGGGGCCAAGAAAAGAGGGGGAGGGCAGGACGAGCACAGGGGCCAGAATGAGGGGGGGGGGACAGGGCCGAACCCGGAACCCCAAAAAAAAGGAGGGGGGGTAGGCAACACAGGGCCCCAAAAGAGAGAGCGGAGGAAAAGGACCAACACAGGCCGGAAGAGGCGGGGGGAAAGGGGGGACCCCCCCAGGGGCCCCAAAAAAAGGGGGGGAGGTCCCAACACAGGGCCGAGAGAGAGGGGGGGAGGACAGGAAACCCGGGCCCAGGGGCGACAAGGGGGGGGGAGGCCCCCACCGAGCACAGGCTGAGAGAGTGGCAGGGAGGAAAAGAAACCCAAACACAGGGACCAAAGAGAGGAAAGGGGGGAAAAACCCCAAAAGGGAGGGGGGACAGGAACCCCCCCCAGGGGCCGAGAGAGAGGCAAAGGGGGGGCCCGGGGGGGAGCCCAGGGAAAACCGAGAGAGAGGCAGGGGGGGGCAGCACCCCAAAACCCCCCGGCCGAGAGGGGAGGGGGGGGAGGACAGAACGAGCACAGAACCGAGAAGGGGGGGAGGAAGGACCAAGCATGGGGAAACCCCCGGGGAGGCGGGGGGACAATCGAGACCGAAAAAGGGGGCGAGGGGGGGTGGGGCCGGCCCCGGGGCCTAAGAAGGCGGGGGAGGGGGGAAACCCCGCCCAAAACGAAAAGGGGGGGAGGGCGGGGCCCCCCCTAGGGGCCGAAGAGAAGCGGGGAGGGGGGGACCCCCGTGCACAGGGACCAAAAAGGGGGCGGGGGGAAAAGGGCCGGGGGGGACACGGGGGGAAGAAGAGCGGGGGGGCCCGGGCCGAGCCCCGAGAAAGAGAGAGAGGGGGGGAGGCCCAAACCCAGACCGAGAGAGCGGCGGGGGAGGAAAGGACCGGCCCAGGGGCCTAAAGAGGGGGGGGGACAACCCAGCACAGGGGGGGGAAGAGGCGGGGGGGGCGGGACCGAGCCCAGGGACCGAAGGGGGCGGGGGGGAAAAGGGCCCAAAAAAGAGACTGAGAAGAGGGGGGAGGACAGGCCGGGTTCCAAGGAAACCCAAAAGAGAGGGGGAGGGCAGAACCGAGAAGAGGAGGGGAGGGGGGGACCAGCACAACCGAGAGGCGGGGGAGGGCAGGATCGAGCCCCGGGGGGGGGGCCGAGAGAGAGGGGGGGGGACAGGACCAGCCCAGGGGGGAAGAGAGGTGGGGGAACAGGGGGGACCCAACCGAGAAGGGGGCGGGGGGCAGGAAACCCAGCCCCCAGGGCGTAGAGGGTGGGGGGGAGTCCCCGGGACCAGAGGGGGGGAGACAACCCAGCACAGGGCCAGAAGAGGCGGGGGGGGCGGGGGGAGCCCGGGACCGAGAGAGAGGGGGGGGAGGGCGGGCCCCGGGACCGGGGGGGAGAGAGAGGCGGGGAGGCCGGACCGACCCAGGGGGGAAGAAAACGGGGGGGGGGGGATGGACAAGGGACCGGAGAGAGGGGAAAGGGGGCCCGGGCCGAGCACAGGGACCCCAAAAATGAGGGGGGGGAGGACGGGCCGAGCACAGGGACCGAGAAGAGGCGGGGGGGGGCAGACCGAACCAGGGAAACCCCAAAGAGAGCACGGAGGGGCCCGGGCCAAGCACAGGACCAAGAGAAAAAGGGGGGGGGGACAACCGACACAGGACCGGGGAGGAGGGGGGGGGACCCGACCCCGGGCCGGGGCCAAGAAGAAAAGGGGGGGGGGGAAAAGGGCCAAGCAGAGGGGGGGAGAAGAGGGGGGACAAAGGGTTGACCCAGGACCCCCCCCCGGAGAGGCGGGGGAAAGGGCCCCAAAACCCCCCACAGGGGCGAGAGAGTGGGAGGGAACAGGGCCAACCAGGACCCCAAAGAGAGGGGGGGGAAAAAGGGCGAAAAGAGAGGCCCAGGAGACAAAACCCAGCCCAGAGACCCCAGAAAGGGCAGGGGGGGCCGGACCGAGCCCAGGAAACCCGGGGAAGGGGGGGGAGACAGAACCCAACCGAGGACCCGGGGAAGGGGGGAGGACAGGGCCGGCACAGGGACCAGAGAGACGGGGGGGCCGGACCGACACAGGGCCGAAGAAGGCGGGGAGGACAGGACAGGGCACAGGACCAAAAGAGGCATGGAGGCCGGGGCGAGCACAGGGACCCCAAAAGAAGCGGGGGGGACAGACTGAGCACAGGGACCCGGGGAGAGGCGGGGGGGCCGGGGCCGAGCCAGGACCAAGGAGCGGGGGAGGTGGACCGAGCCCAGGGGCCAGAAAGGGGGGGATACAGGGCCCCCCAAGACGAGAGAGAGGCGGGAGGACGGGACCGAGCCCCGGGCCGAGAAGAAGCGAGGGAGGACACCGGGGGTGCACAGGGGCCCAGAGAGAGGCGGGGAGCCGGGGCCGACACAGGGGCCAAGAAGGCGCGGGAACAGGACCGGCAAAGGACCCCGAAGAGGGGGGAGGCCGGGGGCCGAGCACAGGGGCCAAAGAGAGGGGGGGGAGGACAGGACCGACAAGAGACTGAAAGAGGGGGGGGAGGACAGGACCGAGACCGAGAGACGGGGAGGGGATGGACCGAGCCCAGGGGCCCAGAGAGAGGTGGGGGGGGACAGGGCCCACAAGGGGCCCGGGGAAAAGGGGGGGGAGGACACCGAGCCCGGGACCGAGAGAAGGGGGGGAGACAGGACCGGCACAGAGACTGAGAAGAGGCGGGGGAGACAGACCAGCACAGGAACCCAGAGAGGCGGGGGGGGACAAGACCAGCCAAGACCAAGAGAGAGGGGGGGGGGACAGGAACCGAGAGAGGAGGGAGGCAGACCAGCACAGGGACCGAGAAGGGCGGGGAGGACAACGACCCCGGACCGAGAAGAGGCGGAGGGAAAGGCCGAGCCCAGGGGGCCGAAGAGGTGGGGGGGGGACGGACCCCGGGACCCAGAGAAGGCGGGGGAAACCGGACCGAGAGACGGCGTAGGGGGAGGACCGAGCCCAGGGGCCTAGAGAGACGGGAACAGGACCCCGCACAGGGCCGAGAGAGAGGGGGGGGAGACGGCCGACCCCGGGGCCGAAGAGAGCGGAGGACACAGGACCGCACAGGGGCCGAGAGAGAGGGGGAGGCCGGACCGAGCACAGGGCCGAAAAGGGGGGGGAGGACAGACCGGCACAGGGACCCAAAGAGGGGGGAGGCCGGGACCAGCACAGGGGCCAAGGAAAAGCGGGGGGGACAGGATGAGCACAGGGGCCAGAGAGGGCGGGGAGGCGGGACCCCAGCACGGCCCAAGAAAGGGGGGGAGACAGGACCGACACAGGACCGAAGGAGGCGGGGGGGACAGGCCGAACCCGGGAAACCCAAAAGAGAGGGGACGGAGGCCAGACCAAGCACAGGGACCAAAAGAGAGGGGGGGGAGGACAGGCCGGCACAGGGGCCGAGAGAAAACGGGTGAGGGCAGGACCACCCCGGGGGCCAAGAAGGGGGGGGGGACAGGACCAAACACAGGGCCGAAAGAGGCGGGGGGGACGGGCTGACCCAGGGGGCCGACAAGAGAGCGGGGGGGCCAACCGACACAGGGACTGAGAAGGCAGGGGGAAGACCAAACACGGGGCCGAAAGAAGGGGGGAGAACAGGACCAAAGAAGGGGGAGGAGAAAGGGGAAACCCCGGACC
>JARQOD010005507.1:0-47596 GCA_033576555.1 Oophaga sylvatica
CTGACCATCAGCAGACTGGGTCAGGGCAAGGAGAAGAACGTCCAGGAAAACTATTGGGGTTGCCCTTTAGAAGGGAACATGAAAACGGGGGATTCTCATAGTTTGGGCAGTTGAATACACAAGCACCAGCACTTATAATTTATGACTTATAAGGCCAATGTACAAAGTCCCAATTTAGACGATGGAATCTTTAATTTAAGTTTCTGGTTGACAGCCAACCAAATCTCCTACCTTGAAACGGTGCGGTTTAACGAAATTATCTGCTGCTTTCCCTTGACCTTTTTCCTGAGCCAATTCTAATTTTCCTTTAGAAGACCTATTCTTTTTTAAAGAATAAATCTTTCAGCCACGCCGGCAAGGGGTACTTGGAAATCGGAAGAATGTTAGGGTAAACCTAATTGGAGTAAAAAGGAGACTGCTTAGTGGAGGCGCTCTGAGTTTTTAAAAAAGGGAACTCACCAGTGGAAGGATCCACCCAACACCGTGGGCAAAAAAACCGGAGATACTGCTCCAGGGTCTGATTGGTTCGTTCTGTCGTCCATTAAGCTGGGAAGAAAAGCAAAAAAAAGGGGTTTACTTAATGTCCAAATCGCAAAAATTTTGCAAAACCTTGAAGTGAATTGCACCCCTCATCCAAATGACCTCAATCCGGTACTCCATGTAACGAAACACATTCTTAATCACAAGTCTAAGTCTGTTTTGCAGTGGTAAGCCGACACAAGGAAAAAAGCTCCTTTGAACGGCAACCACCACTAAAGGTTCTTCCCTTGAGAGGTTGGTAACTCCACAAAAAGTCCTAGAAATGCCCCACGGGCGGGACGGGGGGGAAGAGGTTGCAACAGACCAGTTGGGAGGCGCGGTTTTTGCTCTTCACAGACTTCACATGAAGGACATAGTTTAAAACATCTTCCTGTAAGTGGCCCACCAAAAGAAACGAAAAGAAATTCTTGGTCTTTAGAATTCCCCTATGCCCCTATCTTGGAATCGGGTAGTTGCAATACCTCAATCTACTGTTTCAGGTTAACAAAGTTGTCCCTAATCCACACACCATTCTTAAAGACAAACAAACGTCCCTTGGGGTTGAGCCAACAAAAATCCGCAGGAAATCTTCCTTGATGTCCTTAAGTAGGTCTTGATTAAATCACCCCCAGAACTAGAGTCAGGAAAATAGTCTTAGAGGATAAGTGGACGTGTCTCTGCTGAATGAATCCTAGAGAGTGCATCAGCCTTTCCATTGCGCGATCCTGGTCTATAAAATGACAAAATTAAATTGGTTTAGGAAAGTTCCAGCGAGCCTGGCGAGGAGTCAGGCACTTACCGACCTATAAATTCCAAGGTACGATGGTCTGTCAGGACGACTATTTGCTGTGCAGCCCCTGAAGAAGGTGTCTCCATTCCTTGAAGGCGCAATAATGGCCAACAATTCTCTATTGCCCACATCGAGTTCCTCTCAGCCGAAGACAACTGCTGGGAAAAGAAGGCACAGGATGCAAGACATTCTTCTCCCCCTTTCTCTGAGAGAGTATAGCTCCAACGCACAGTCTGAGCATCCACCTCTATTATAAGGCAAGCTCGGGTTGGGATGTACTAAATAGGTGCGGTGGTAAAATTATCCTTAAACAGGAAAATGCTTCCTAGCTTGCGGGGTCCAGGAGAACCTAGACTGTTTCCGGGTAAGTTGGGTGATAGGTGACACTACCTCAGAAAAATTTTAATGAAACGTCTATAGAAGTTGGCAAACCCGATGAAACGCTGCACCTCCTTCACATTTCTAGGAATTGGCCAATCCTTGATGGCTTGGGTCTTGCTTCCATCCATACTAATCCCTTGCGTAGATAGTACATACCCCAGAAATTGAATTTCGGTCCTATGGAATTCACATTTTTCAAGTTTGATGTAGAGATGGTTTTGTCTTAGGCATCTAAGACCATTCTCACATGTCCATGATGTTCCTCGTGGAGTTAGAAAAATAGAATATTATCCAGATAAATCACCACAAATGTATCTAGGAGATCCCTGAAGATATCATTCACGAAGTGTTGGAAAGTGGCTGGGGCGGTACTCAGACCAAAAGGCATAACTAGATATTCAAAGTGTCCATAGCGTGACCTGAAAGCAGTCTTCCATTCATCCCCAGGTCTAATACGGACCAAGTTATAGGCCCCACGGAGATCCAGTTTAGAGAAAATTTGGCATGCCGCACTCCTCCTCCAACAACTCAGGGATTAAAGGCAATGGATAACGGTTTTCTAATAGTAACCTTATTGAGTTCCCTATAGTCTATGCAGGGTCTCAGAGATCCATCTTTTCTTCTTCACAAAGAAGATGGGTGCACCTGCGGAGATGAAAGGGGCGTATGAAGCCCTTGCTAAATTTTCGTCTATATAATCCTTCAAAGCTTTTAGCTCGGGCCCCGCTAGGGGTAGATCTTACCAAAAGGTATCTCGGCTCCAGGCAATAATTCAATTGGACAATCATAATGGACGGTGAGGAGGAAGCTGATCAGCGTTCTTCTTGCACATAAATCCACATAGTCCTGGTATACAGCTGGTAGTTCAGGGACTGACATGGTTCCTTTAGGAACAGAGCAAGCTGAAACTCCTTTGACTCATCTGTTTTATCCGGGAAGTGTAATTCCTTGGTCTCCCAGTTAATCGTAGGATTCTGCGCCTGCAGCCATGGTAGCCCTAGAATAATGGAAGTGGGAAAGAGATAAGCATAAAAGACATTTTTCTCCTGATGATCTTTACCCATAAGGACCCTCAAAGGCTCTGTTTCTTGATCCACTGGTCCAGAAGTCAGTAGAGAGCCATCCACAGTCTCCATCTGTACTGGAGTAGCCTTCTTCACTAACGTATCCCCTGTTTCAGAGCAAAGGAGATATCCATAAAATTTCCACTTGCTCCTGAGTCGATCATAGCAGAGCTAGACACCCAGACTGAGTCAACCCAGAGTTTGATGGAAAGGAAGCAATGAGAATTGTTTCTTTTACAACTCAGCTGGGACACCGCTGAGGAAACTTGAAAAATTGCAGCGTTTATACCGTCATCGTCCCAGAACTAACAGAGTTTAAGTCAGAGAAATCAAGATCTCTTGCAGCAGATCTCTCTGGAGCCTGAGGCTCGGACATGACAGAGCTCCTCTCGCAACACTCACAGTGAATGACTGCTGCAGTAGTCTTACGAGAACGGCTGGGGCAGTTTATAATGAAGTGCCCTGACTTACCACAGTAGAAACATAGATTTTCCTTTATACGATGTTCTTTGCGTGCATCACTAACCCGTCTTTGTAAAGAGTCCACCTGCATGGGTTCAGGTTCTGGTTCCCTTGTGATCCTACTCAAAGGTTCCTTAGCTGAGGAGGGAGGTAGTAAAAGGTTAGTGCGATTATTTTCGAACCTTCTCTCTTGTCTGCGTTCAGTCAGACGAGCATCAATACGTATACAATAGTTAATAAAGTCACCTAACGCAGTGGGAGGGTCGGCATGAGCAAGTTCATCCTTAATCAGTGGAGACAACCCTTTCCGAAAAATAGATTTTTTAGCGGAAGTGTCCCAAGTGGTATCAAGAGCCCATCTCCTGAAATCCAGGGCATATTCGGCTACTGAACGCTTACCTTGGCGCAAAGTTAACATAGCTGCTTCAGCTGTTGCACCTCGATTGGGGTCATCAAACACCTGCCCCATGGCTGAAATAAAAGCATCAAGGTGATTCAAACAATCATCCTCAGTCTCAATCAGAGGGTTTGCCCACATCAAAGCCTTATTGGTAAGCAACATGATTATAGTAAGCACTTTGGATCGTTCAGTGGGAAATTGTGAAGCATGTGCAGAGAAAAATAAATTGCATTGATTAATAAATCCCCTGAATTTCTCACGTTCACCGCCAAAACGAAAAGGAGGTAATTTGGGGATCCCACAACTTGGGGTTATGGCAGGAGCCTGGGCTCGTTCCTCTAGAGCCTCAATCCTGGCTCGCAATTCCTGAGTAGTTTGTCCAAACACTTGCAAATTATGATTAGTGAGGTCCTGTAGGCTTGCAAAACGGGTTTTTAAAGTCTGTACATCTGAAAGGATTGTATCAGTCACTCCGCAAAGTTCCTTTATGCGGGCCTCCATCTTCCAGATCTTTTAAGGCAGAAGTGCTGGAAGGAGAAGAGGAAAAAAAAAAAAAAACAATAGTGTTTACCTGTGGTAACACGCCAGAGTAAAATTTTAAGGCAATGCGCTCACCTGGAATGGTTGTGAGAAGTCACAACCACTGTCATCACATAAGGTATTACACGGACATCTGATATCCACAGTCACAGCAGACACGGCTTTCCCAGACCCAGCAGACACTAAACATTGGCTCCTGAATCTTGTCATGTATAGTGTACAGTTCCTATAGCGTCTTGTGCTTGGGTGCGAGGAAACACAGGAGACATAGGTTGAAATGAAATGACTTGTATTACTTCATACAAGCATGCTGAAAAGTTCACACAGTTTGCAGGAACAGCGACAGGAGACACAGCAGGCCAGAGTAACTTCAAGCACTACAATAAATCTCCAAAGCAGGTTCAGGATCTCTTCTCTGTACCGTAATTCCTCTGCAAACATGGATTCACCAAACAGCAGGTTTCCAGAGTCCAAAAGTGTTCCAAGGTTCCTCAGTAGGGAATAGCTGGAGTACAAGTCCAAGGCTTCCAGGAGTCAGGTCAAGACTGACTGAGGCTTGATTCAGGAGCACTGATTGTTCAGCTGAGGCTGCTTAAGAAGCAAGAGGGAAGAATCAGGGCGGGAACATGAAAACTGGAAACTCCATATTAACTGAGGGCAAGAGCTGCAGAAAGACAGAAAGCAAAATGGCCGACGGAAAACTGAGTTTCAAGGAACATGTCAACAGAGACAAAGAACCTTACATTACTCCCCCTTAGGGACAACCTCCGGATGACCTCAGACCAGGCTTGTCAGGGTACCTCTGATGAAACTGGCGGAGCAGGCGAGGAGCATTTACATTATTGACTGGTTCCCATGAGTTGTCCTCCACTGGGTAGCCCTGCCATTTAATCAAATATTGCAACTGATTTCTGTACAACCTGGAATCTAGAATCCTTTCCACCATAAATTCTTCCTGACCATCGACCAGCACTGGGTCAGGGCAAGGAGAAGAACGTCCAGGAAACGTATTGGGTGTTGCAGCCTTTAGTAGGGATACATGAAAGACAGGGTGGATTCTCATAGTTCTGGGCAGTTGAATACGACAAGCAACAGCACTTATAATCTTATTGATCTTATAAGGTCCAATGTACTTATGTCCCAATTTAGACGATGGAATCTTTAATTTAAGATTTCTGGTTGACAGCCAGACCAAATCTCCTACCTTGAAAGCTGGTGCAGGTTTACGAAATTTATCTGCTGCTTTCTTGTACCTTTCCTGAGCCAATTCTAGATTTTCCTTTAGAAGATCCATATTCTTTTGTAAAGAAGTGATTCTTTCAGCCACTGCCGGCAAGGGCGTATCTATGGGAAATCGAGGAAGAATGTTAGGATGATAACCTAGATTGGAGTAAAAAGGAGACTGCTTAGTGGAGGCGCTCTGAGAGTTGTTATAAGAGAACTCAGCCAGTGGAAGTAGATCCACCCAATCATCCTGTAGGTGGCAGATAAAACAGCGGAGATACTGCTCCAGGGTCTGATTGGTTCGTTCTGTCTGTCCATTAGTCTGGGGATGAAAAGCAGAAGAAAGGTTTACTTTAATGTCCAATGCTGCACAGAAATTTTGCCAAAACCTTGAAGTGAATTGCACCCCTCGATCCAAAATGACCTCATCCGGTACTCCATGTAAGCGAAACACATTCTTAATCATCAAGTCTGATGTCTGTTTTGCAGTGGGTAAGCCGACACAAGGGATAAAATGAGCTGCCTTTGTTAGACGGTCAACCACCACTAGAATGGTGTTCTTCCCTTGAGAGGTTGGTAACTCCACAATGAAGTCCATAGAAATGGATCCCCACGGGCGGGACGGGGTGGGAAGAGGTTGCAACAGACCAGTTGGTGAGGCGCGAGGTGTTTTGCATCTTGCACAGACTTCACATGAAGTGACATAGTTTAAGACATCTTTCCTGTAAGTGGGCCACCAAAAGAAACGAGAAAGAAATTCTTGTGTCTTTAGAATTCCCCTATGCCCGGCTATCTTGGAATCGTGGATGAGTTGCAATACTCTCAATCTGACTGTTTCAGGTATATACAGACGTTGTCCCTGAATCCACACACCATTCTTAAAGACAAGACTTACGTCCCTTGGGGGTTGAGTCAACAAAGAATCCGCATGGTATGCTTCCTTGATGTCCTTAAGTAGGTCTTGATTATGAATCACTCCCAGGAATCTAGAGTCAGGAAGAATAGTCTTAGGAGGAGTAAGTGGACGTGTCTCTGCTGAATGAATCCTAGAGAGTGCATCAGCCTTTCCATTGCGCGATCCTGGTCTATAAGAAATGACAAAATTAAATTGGTTTAGGAAAAGATTCCAGCGAGCCTGGCGAGGAGTCAGGCACTTAGCCGACCTGATAAATTCAAGGTTACGATGGTCTGTCAGGACGACTATTTGCTGTGCAGCTCCCTGAAGAAGGTGTCTCCATTCCTTGAAGGCGGCAATAATGGCCAACAATTCTCTATTGCCCACATCGTAGTTCCTCTCAGCCGAAGACAACTGCTGGGAAAAGAAGGCACAGGGATGCAAGACATTCTTCTCACCTGTTCTCTGAGAGAGTATAGCTCCAACGGCACAGTCTGAAGCATCCACCTCTATTATGAAGGCAAGCTCGGGGTTGGGATGTACTAAGATAGGTGCGGTGGTAAATTTATCCTTTAAACAGGAAAATGCTTCCTGAGCTTGCGGGGTCCAGGAGAACCTAGACTGTTTCCGGGTAAGTTGGGTGATAGGTGACACTACCTCAGAAAAATTCTTAATGAAACGTCTATAGAAGTTGGCAAACCCGATGAAACGCTGCACCTCCTTCACATTTCTAGGAATTGGCCAATCCTTGATGGCTTGGGTCTTGCTTCCATCCATACTAATCCCTTGCGTAGATGGTACATACCCCAGAAATTGAATTTCGGTCCTATGGAATTCACATTTTTCAAGTTTGATGTAGAGATGGTTTTGTCTTAGGCATTCTAAGACCATTCTCACATGTCCATGATGTTCCTCTGTGGAGTTAGAAAAAATTAGAATATTATCCAGATAAATCACCACAAATGTATCTAGGAGATCCCTGAAGATATCATTCACGAAGTGTTGGAAAGTGGCTGGGGCGGTACTCAGACCAAAAGGCATAACTAGATATTCAAAGTATCCATAGCGTGACCTGAAAGCAGTCTTCCATTCATCCCCAGGTCTAATACGGACCAAGTTATAGGCCCCACGGAGATCCAGTTTAGAGAAAATTTTGGCATGCCGCACTCTCTCCAACAACTCAGGGATTAAAGGCAATGGATAACGGTTTCTAATAGTAACCTTATTGAGTTCCCTATAGTCTATGCAGGGTCTCAGAGATCCATCTTTTCTTCACAAAGAAGATGGGTGCACCTGCGGGAGATGAAGAGGGGCGTATGAAGCCCTTGGCTAAATTTTCGTCTATATAATCCTTCAAAGCTTTTAGCTCGGGCCCCGCTAGGGGGTAGATCTTACCAAAAGGTATCTCGGCTCCAGGCAATAATTCAATTGGACAATCATATGGACGGTGAGGAGGAAGCTGATCAGCGTTCTTCTTGTCACATAAATCCACATAGTCCTGGTATACAGCTGGTAGTTCAGGGACTGACATGGTTCCTTTAGGAACAGAGCAAGCTGAAACTCCTTGACTCATCTGTTTATCCGGAAAGTGTAATTCCTTGGTCTCCCAGTTAATCGTAGGATTCTGCGCCTGCAGCCATGGTAGCCCTAGAATAATGGGAAAGTGGGGAGAAGAGATAAGCATAAAAGACATTTTCTCCTGATGATCTTTACCCATAAGGACCCTCAAAGGCTCTGTTTCTTGATCCACTGGTCCAGAAGTCAGTAGAGAGCCATCCACAGTCTCCATCTGTACTGGAGTAGCCTTCTTCACTGAACGTATCCCCTGTTTCAGAGCAAAGGAGATATCCATAAAATTTCCACTTGCTCCTGAGTCGATCATAGCAGAGCTAGACACCCAGACTGAGTCAACCCAGAGTTTGATGGAAAGGAAGCAATGAGAATTGTTTCTTTTACAACTCAGCTGGGACACCGCTGAGGAAACTTGAAAAATTGCAGCGTTTATACTGTCATCGTCCCCAGAACTAACAGAGTTTAAGTCCGAGAAATCAAGATCTCTTGCAGCAGATCTCTCTGGAGCCTGAGGCTCGGATATGACAGAGCTCCTCTCGCAACACTCACAGTGAATGACTGCTGCAGTAGTCTTACGAGAACGGCTGGGGCAGTTTATAATGAAGTGCCCTGACTTACCACAGTAGAAACATAGATTTTCCTTTATACGATGTTCTTTGCGTGCATCACTAACCCGTCTTTGTAAAGAGTCCACCTGCATGGGTTCAGGTTCTGGTTCCCTTGTGATCCTACTCAAAGGTTCCTTAGCTGAGGAGGGAGGTAGTAAAAGGTTAGTGCGATTATTTTCGAACCATCTCTCTTGTCTGCGTTCAGTCAGACGAGCATCAATACGTATACAATAGTTAATAAAGTCACCTAACGCAGTGGGAGGGTCGGCACGAGCAAGTTCATCCTTAATCAGTGGAGACAACCCTTTCCGAAAAATAGATTTTTTAGCGGAAGTGTCCCAAGTGGTATCAAGAGCCCATCTCCTGAAATCCAGGGCATATTCGGCTACTGAACGCTTACCTTGGCGCAAAGTTAACATAGCTGCTTCAGCTGTTGCACCTCGATTGGGGTCATCAAACACCTGCCCCATGGCTGAAATAAAAGCATCAAGGTGATTCAAACAATCATCCTCAGTCTCAATCAGAGGGTTTGCCCACATCAAAGCCTTATTGGTAAGCAACATGATTATAGTAAGCACTTTGGATCGTTCAGTGGGAAATTGTGAAGCATGTGCAGAGAAAAATAAATTGCATTGATTAATAAATCCCCTGAATTTCTCACGTTCACCGCCAAAACGAAAAGGAGGTAATTTGGGGATCCCACAACTTGGGGTTATGGCAGGAGCCTGGGCTCGTTCCTCTAGAGCCTCAATCCTGGCTCGCAATTCCTGAGTAGTTTGTCCAAACACTTGCAAATTATGATTAGTGAGGTCCTGTAGGCTTGCAAAACGGGTTTTTAAAGTCTGTACATCTGAAAGGATTGTATCAGTCACTCTGCAAAGTTCCTTTATGCGGGCCTCCATCTTCCAGATCTTTTAAGGCAGAAGTGCTGGAAGGAGAAGAGGAAGAAAAAAAAAAAAACAATAGTGTTTACCTGTGGTAACACTCCAGAGTAAAATTTTAAGGGAATGCGCTCACCTGGAATGGTTGTGAGAAGTCACAACCACTGTCATCACATAAGGTATTACACGGACATCTGATATCCACAGTCACAGCAGACACGGCTTTCCCAGACCCAGCAGACACTAAACATTGGCTCCTGAATCTTGTCATGTATAGTGTACAGTTCCTATAGCGTCTTGTGCTTGGGTGCGAGGAAACACAGGAGACATAGGTTGAAATGAAATGACTTGTATTACTTCATACAAGCATGCTGAAAAGTTCACACAGTTTGCAGGAACAGCGACAGGAGACACAGCAGGCCAGAGTAACTTCAAGCACTACAATAAATCTCCAAAGCAGGTTCAGGATCTCTTCTCTGTACCGTAATTCCTCTGCAAACATGGATTCACCAAACAGCAGGTTTCCAGAGTCCAAAAGTGTTCCAAGGTTCCTCAGTAGGGAATAGCTGGAGTACAAGTCCAAGGCTTCCAGGAGTCAGGTCACAGACTGACTGAGGCTTGATTCAGGAGCACTGATTGTTCAGCTGAGGCTGCTTAAGAAGCAACAGGGAAGAATCAGGGCGGGAACATGAAAACTGGAAACTCCATATTAACTGAGGGCAAGAGCTGCAGAAAGACAGAAAGCAAAATGGCCGACGGAAAACTGAGTTTCAAGGAACATGTCAACAGAGACAAAGAACCTTACAGGTATGTTGGATGTGCTGTGTCCTGAAGAGAATAAATCGTTATGTTTAAAGTTGCTTTGGCCTCCGTCTCCAGTCTTTCGAGTGGAAAGAAGAACGTGGGACACGGCAGGAAAGAAGCAGTGGCCGGCACAATGAGTATATACTATGCTGACCGGATCACCACCCGGCCGGCGTCTTACATCCAAGTGGGATGGAATGGTGAAAATAAAATTCAATTCCTACATAGTTTTTTTGAGGGGGATTTTGATTTTATAGTGGTCATTGTATAGTGGGTTATGACTAATAATATGATTGGTAAGGTCAGTACGAATTTGACAATAACAAACTCGCGGCGATCTTTATATTTAAGTGGAGAAAAAAATTGAGAAATGAGTATCAACAACAATAAATATTCATTGGCATCATCCTTTTCTGAGATCCATAATGTCACCTTCAAATTGAGCATAGAAGCATGGCTTCATCATAAATTGTAAATAAAACAAAAAGAGCTAGCACTCCAACATTCAATCTGACCCCTATTACTCTACAATCACCCGCCCACATGCTTTGAACAGGGAATTGAAGTATTTAAGTAGGTTATCTGATGGAGAGCGGACATAAAGTCCGAACATGGAGTAAATAACAGGTTCTAGGGTAACTACCACATCAGGTGAACCTCTCAGTGGGTTCCTAGCCTCAAAGGTGTAGTGTCGTGAACAACCCATTGTCACAGCGACAGTGAACCAGCAGGGCAGGCAGGTCTGGTGCTCCACAGCACCCATGCTGCGAGGCAGAGTCCCCACGACTCCAGGCCATGCCACCCCACAGGAACAAAACCACAATAACAATGGCTGCCACACAGCACCAACACCAGGTGAATAGATGTAAAAAGTTCACCTTCCACAAGCTCTCAGATTGTGAACTGAGAGCAAAAATAGGCAGAACCGTTTTGCAGTCTCCTGCTTTTTATTTCCATTAACCTGGTGTTGGTGCCGTGGTTTTGTTCCTGTGGGGTGGCATGGGCTGGAGTTGTGGGGGCTAAGTCTTACAGCATGGATGCTGTGGGGAACTAGCCTGCCCACTCTGCTGGTGCATTGTCGCTGGGACGGTGGATTGCACACGATGCCTCACCGTACAGGCTTGAGACCCACTGAGAGGTTCACCGTGACATGGTAGTGGGCTTCATACAGTCTGATCAGAATGCTAAACTCAGAACCTCAAGTTCAGTTTGTAAATTTTTGCCTCTAGGGATAGGTTACTGGACAAAAGGGCATTCATAAGTAATTGTTCCTTTTAGGGGGCACTTTTAAGCCTCAAAGTGGGGTAATATTGATGTTAAGGAGTATTTGAACCTTCAAAAGTGCACGGACAGGAATTAGTACTTTCATAATAACTGTCAAGGGCTAAAAGGTGGCACAGTCAGCAATCAGAGTGTCTTATTCATTTTAATGGGTGACATGTGAGTAATTATTACAATTTTAGGGGGCATTGTTTATTAAATAGAGGGCACACAAATGGAATTGGCATTTTGTAAGGGACACAAACATTATATAGGTAGAAAAAGGTTTTGTAGCATGGTTCCACATTCAGGAATGGTGGAAGGATTCAGTCGAATATAGGTGTTGGTTTCAAAACTGTTCCCAAGAGGCGCCTACAAGCTTAAAAAAGTTGTTTGAGGAAAAAATACCTTGGCTAGAGGACTGGATTTTTTAAAAAAAGACAAAAAAAACCCTCCTTAATATTCACTTACTCGAACCCTTATGGATCCAGCACAAACCTACCTGTGATCATGCTCAGCACAGAAAGTAGAAATATCACCATTTCAAACGCCACACTCCGCTGGCCAAATAGGTGACTTGAGCAGCAGATTATTGGATATCTTTCTGATGACGTGCTGTTCAAATTCACTTGACCGCTGCAGTCAATCATAGGCTGTAGCAGTCCAGTTGCTGCTGGAATGATTACATCTTGAGCTGAAGTACAACGCCAAGCAACCTGCGCTGAAACCAGAGGGGCTTTGTTAGGTAAACATTAATGATGGACCAGTTGTTTTATCTGCTGCGGTGCCAACCTGAGGATCGTCAACCAAGACGTCAACAAAGAGAGATGCAACGCCTGAACAGCCAAGTTCAGTCGTACATTGTCTATGTCCATTCTCCAGCAGATACAAGAGTCCTAACCCCGTAGGTTTTGGGTCAGAAGAATGGACTTGTGCCAAGAACTGACCAAGTTTACCATAAGTGTACTGTCTTGTTCAGCCTCCAGTGTAGTATTATATCAATACTACAGTGCTGCCAGGATGGTCGTGCTGGCCCTACACAGCTGCACATCTGCTGAGTGTCCATCATGCTCTATTCTGTGCTGTTGCTGCTAATGTCATTGTTATTAGACAGCCACTCATCTCCTGCCTATTCACTTTGCTCTATATCTACATTGTGCTGCTTCTGTTTCAGTGGTTGCCAGTGCTGCTGCTGCTTCAGGGGTTGCCTACACAGCCGGACATCTCCTTGCCTGTTCCATCATTTTCTGCACAATGCCGTTGCTGCCACTGCCACACATCTTTGGGTTGTCCACTTTGTCCTGTATCTATACTGTACTGCTGCAGTGAACCCTAAGTAAACTTGAAACTACTGTAACAAGAATAAATTGTTGATGATGCCAAAAAATGAGCATTTTTTGGATGTCTTGATAAAAAAAGCCATTGCTTCTTCATTTTCCAAAGAGTAAACATGTTGCTGCTCATGAAAAAGGGATAATTTTTTGAAGACTTGTTAAAAAATAGCTTTTTCTCTTTCTAAACAAAAATCATGTTGCTACTATTGAAAAAGAATAATTATGGGCGGAAAAAAACATGAATTTGCCCCTGCAACCTACCTGTGCATAAACACCAGCACCACAGGCATCTGCACCCCAAAATGGATAATTTTTGGACCATTTTTTAAATTCTAGAATGCACGTTGCTTTGCAACTAATCCACCAAGGATATATTTGGATGGAGTTTGTACGTTTGCCTTGTGTTTGCATGTGTTACAACCGGTTCCTCCTCCATTGCAAGACATGCTAAGGAATTTAGATTGTGAGCTGCAATGGGGACAGTGATGATGATGTCTGTAAAGCGCTGTGTAATATGATGATGCTATCTAAAGCAAGTAAAATAAACAAAATTTAGTCCTAGGAGACCTGAGACACATCCTTTCACGGCATTTGAAAGGTTTATAGTATTTTGGAAAAATTCAGCAAAGCAGTGATGAATTCAAATTTCTAAAGATTAACTTTTCTCCAATAAATAACCCTGCATGTACTTGTCACTGTTATTACTATGTATGGACCTTGAATATAGGGAATATGTGACATATGCCTCTTTCAAGAAATACGTATTCAAGGCTTCCCTATAGTTAAGAAAGTTAGTAGCAAATGGTCTGGGACAGTGAGTGAGATCCACAGAATTGGTGCAGCACGAGAGAAGTCCAACAAAACATAGGAGAATAGCTGTAAAGTGTGACCTCAATTTCTCAACATATATTATCTATTAGTAAGCCATATATGGATTGGATAAACTTAATAAATTACAATATAAAATGCAGAAACACAAATCATCATTAGAAAGCGAAGTTAGTAGCACGGCCAATATATTAGAATATCCAATTAATATTTATAGAATTTCAACATTCATTTTCCACACACGCGTATAAGCTGCATTATAATTTAGTGTCGGTTCAGTATGCCAGTGGTGTCTTCCAGTTTATTCAATCAAGCAATGAATATTCTTTGTTACATTGTTTCAGGCACTCATCTACAGATGATAATGTAATTGTTGGTGTGGAAAATTACCTTTTTTTCTGTAAATCTGATAAATGTTAAATGAAAAATAAAACGCTTTGTAAGGTTCTGTGTATCTGTTTCTGAAACTCAGTTTGTTCGTCGGCCATTTTGCTTTCTGTTTTGCTGCAGCTATCTTGCCCTCAGTTAAAATGGAGTTTTCCAGCTTGCATGTTCCCGCCCTGATTCTCTCCGTTTGCTTCTTAAACAGCCACACCTGAGCAATCAGTGCTTCAGAATCTAGCCTGCAGTGAACCTGTGTTCTGACTCCTGAAGCCTTGGACCTTGTACTCCAGCCATTTCTACTGAGAAACTCTGAAGCACTTGTGGACTCTGAACTCTGCTCTTGAAAGCCTCACGTTTGCATGGACTTGCGGTAACATAGAAGAAGATCTGAATCTGTTGTGGAGAGTTATTGATGAACTTAGATTACTCTGGCCTGCTGTGTCTCCTGCTTCTGTGTTTGCAACCTGTGTGTTTATTTTTGCCAATTTGTATGAAGCAATACAAGACTTTCTTTATCAACCTGTGTCTCAAGTATTTTCATCGCACCCAAGCACAAGACGCTATATGAACTGTATCACATACATTACAAGATTCTGAAGCCAAACGTTAGTGTCTGCTGGGTCTGGAAAGGCTTGTCTGCTGTACTGTGGATATCGGATGTCCGGTTGTACTTTCTGTGATGACAGTGGTTGTGACTTCTCACAACCATTCCAGGTGAGCAATTCCCTTAAGTTTTTTTCTGCAGTGTTATCACAGGTAAACACTATTGTTTTTTTTTTTCTCTTCTCTTTTTGTCTGCTGAAACTCTGGATATCAGATGTCTGGTTGAAAGCTTTCTGTGATGATAGTGGTTGTGACTTCTCACAACCATTCCAGGTGAGCAGTTCCCTTAAAGTTTTTTCTTTCTTCAGTGTTGCCACAGGTGAACACTATTGTTTTTTTTTCTCTCCTCTTCTTCCAGTATCCTGTCTTAAAAGATCTGGAAAATGGAGGCCCGCATAAAGGAACTTTGTGGAGTGACTGATAATATCCTTGCAGATTTGCAGAATTTAAAGACCCGTTTTACAAATCTTCAGGACCTAAATAATCACAATTTGCAAGTGGTTGGACAGACTACTCAGGATTTGCGAGCCAGGATTGAGGTTCTGGAGGGGCAAGTCCAGGCTCCTGCCGTGGCCCCGAGTTCTGGGATTCCCAAGTTGCCCCCTTTTCGTTTTGGTGGTGAACGTGAAAAATTCAGGGGATTTGTTAATCAATGTAATCTTTTTTTTTCTGCACATGCTTCACAATTTCCTACTGAACGATCTAAGGTGCTTACTATAATTATGTTGCTTACCAACAAGGCTTTGATATGGGCAAACCCTCTGATTGAGACTGAGGATGATTGTTTGAATCACCTTGATGATTTTATTTCAGCCATGGGGCAGGTGTTTGATGACCCCAATCGAGGTGCAACAGCTGAAGCAGCCATGTTAGCTTTGCGCCAAGGTAAGCACTCAGTAGCTGAATATGCCTTGGATTTCAGGAGATGGGCCCTTGATACCACCTGGGACAATTCCGCCAAAAAATCTATTTTTCGAAAGGGGTTATCCCCACTAATTAAGGATGAACTTGCTCGTGCCGACCCTCCCACTGCGTTAGGTGACTTTATAACTACTGCATCCGTATTGATACTCGTTTAACTGAACGCAGGCAAGAGAGATGGTTCGAAAGCAATCGTACTAACCTTTTCCTACCTTCCTCTCCAGATAAGGAACCTTTGAATAGGATTACACGGGAACCTGAACCTGAACCCATGCAGGTAGACTCTTTACTACGACGGGTTAGTGATGCACGCAAGGAACATCGTTTTAAGGAGAATCTATGTTTTTATTGTGGTAAGTCAGGGCACTTTATTATTAACTGTCCCAGCCGTTCTCGCAAGACTACTGCAGCACTCATTCATTGTGAGTGTTGCGAGAGGGGATCTGTCAGGTCCGAGCCTCAGGCTCCAGAGAGAGCTGCAGCAACAGATCTTGATTTCTCGGACTTAAACTCCGTTACCTCTGAGGACGTTGACTGTGTAAATGCTGCCATCTTTCAAGTTTCCTCAGCGGTGTCCCAGCTGAGTTGTAAGAAAAACAATTCTCACTGTTTTCTTTCCATCAAACTCTGGGTTGACTCAGCCTGGGTGTCTAGCTCTGCCATGATCGACTCAGGTGCAAGTGGAAATTTTATGGATGTCTCCTTTGCTCTAAAACAGGGAATACGTTCAGTGAAGAAGGCTGCTCCAGTACAGATGGAAACTGTGGATGGCTCCCTGCTGACCTCTGGACCAGTGGATCAGGAAACAGAGCCTTTAAAGGTTCTTATGGGTAAAGATCATCAAGAGAAACTGTCCTTTATGCTTATCTCTTCTCCTCACTTTCCCATTATTCTAGGGCTACCATGGCTGCAGGCTCAGAATCCTACCATTAACTGGGAGACCAAGGAATTACACTTTCCAGAGAAACAGATGAGTCAAAAAATTTCAGCTTGCTCTGTTCCTAAAGGAACCATGTCAGTCCCTGAATTACCAGCTGTATACCAGGACTATGTGGATTTATGTGACAAGAAGAACGCTGACCAGCTTCCTCCTCACCGTCCATATGATTGTCCAATTGAATTATTGCCTGGAGCAGAGATACCTTTTGGTAAGATCTACCCCCTGGCGGGGCCCGAGCTGAAGGCTTTAAAAGAGTACATAGACGAAAATCTAGCCAAGGGCTTCATACGCCCCTCTTCATCTCCTGCAGGGGCACCCATATTCTTTGTAAAGAAGAAAGATGGATCCCTGAGACCATGTGTAGACTATAGGGAACTTAATAAGGTTACTATTAGAAACCGTTATCCATTGCCTTTAATCCCTGAGTTATTGGAGAGAGTGCGACATGCCAAAATTTTTTCTAAACTAGATCTTCGTGGGCCTATAACTTAGTCCGTATTAGACCTGGGGATGAATGGAAGACTGCATTCAGGTCACGCTATGGACACTTTGAATATCTGGTTATGCCTTTTGGTCTGAGTACCGCCCCAGCCACTTTCCAACACTTGGTGAATGACATCTTCAGGGATCTCCTAGATACATTCGTGGTAATTTATTTGGATGATATTTTAATTTTTTCTAACTCCACAGAGGAACATCATGGACATGTGAGAATGGTCTTGGAACGTCTAAGACAAAATCATCTTTACATCAAGCTTGAAAAGTGTGAATTCATAAGACCGAAATTCAATTTCTGGGGTATGTACTGTCTACACAAGGAATTAGTATGGATGGAAGTAAAACCCAAGCCATCAATGATTGGCCAAGTCCTAGAAATGTGAAGGAGGTACAGCGCTTCATCGGGTTTGCAAACTTCTATAGACGTTTCATTAGAAATTTCTCTGAGGTAGTGTCACCTATCACCCAACTTACCCGGAAAGAGTCTAAGTTCTCCTGGACTCCCCAAGCCCAGGAAGCATTTTCCCGTCTAAAAGATAAATTTACCACTGCACCTATCCTAGTACATCCCAACCCAGAGCTTGCCTTCATAATAGAGGTGGATGCTTCAGACTGTGCCGTGGGAGCTATACTCTCTCAGAGAACAGGTGAGAAGAATGTCTTGCATCCCTGTGCCTTCTTTTCCCAGCAGTTGTCTTCGGCTGAGAAGAACTACGATGTGGGCAATAGAGAGTTGTTGGCCATTATTGCCGCCTTCAAAGAATGGAGACACCTTCTTCAAGGAGCTGCACAGCAAATAGTCGTTCTTACAGATCATCGTAATCTTGAGTTTATCAGGTCGGCTAAGTGCCTGACTCCTCGCCAGGCTCGCTGGAATCTTTTCTTAAACCAATTTAATTTTATTATTTCTTATAGACCAGGATCGCGCAATGGAAAGGCTGATGCACTCTCTAGGATTTACTCAGCAGAGACACGTCCAATTACTCCTCCTAAGACTATTCTTCCTGACTCTAGATTCCTAGGAGTGATTCATCATCAAGACCTAATTAAAGACATCAAGGAAGCATACCATGCGGATTTCTTTTTTGGCTCAACCCCCAAGGGACGTAAGTCTTGTCTTTAAGAATGGTGTGTGGATTCTGGGACAACGTCTGTATATACCTGAAACAGTCAGATTGAGAGTATTGCAACTCATTCACGATTCCAAAATAGCCGGGCATAGAGGAATTCTAAAGACACAGGAATTTCTTTCTCGTTTCTTTTGGTGGCCCACTTGTAGGAAGGATGTTTTGGACTATGTCACTTCGTGTGAGGTTTGTGCAAGATGCAAAACACCTCGCTCTTCACCAACTGGTCTGTTACAGCCTCTTCCCACCCCGTCCCGCCCGTGGGGATCCATTTCTATGGACTTCATTGTGGAATTACCAACCTCTCAAGGGAAGAACACTATTCTAGTGGTGGTTGATCGTTTAACAAAGGCAGCTCATTTTATCCCTTGTGTCGGCTTACCCACTGCAAAACAGACATCAGATTTGATGATTAAAGATGTGTTTCGTTTACATGGAGTACCGGATGAGGTTATTTCGGATCGAGGAGTGCAATTCACTTCTAGGTTTTGGCAAAATTTCTGTGCAGCATTGGACATTAAAGTAAACCTTTCTTCTGCTTTTCATCCCCAGACTAATGGACAAACCGAACGAACCAATCAAACCCTGGAGCAGTATCTCCGCTGCTTTATCTGCCACCTACAGGATGATTGGGTGGATCTACTTCCATTGGCTGAGTTCTCTTACAACAACTCTCAGAGTGCCTCCACTAAACAGTCTCCTTTTTTCTCTAATTTAGGTTATCATCCTAACATTCTACCACGATTTCCCATAGAGACGCCTTTGCCAGCAGTGGCTGAAAGAGTCACGACTTTACAGAAGAATATGGATCTTCTAAAGGAGAATCTGGAATCGGCTCAGGAAAGGTACAAGAAGGCAGCAGATAAATTTCGTAAACCTGCACCAGCTTTTAAGGTAGGAGACCTGGTCTGGCTGTCAACCAGAAATCTTAAGTTAAGGATTCCATCGTCTAAGTTGGGACATAAGTACATTGGACCCTATAAAATCAGTAAGATTATAAGTGCCGTTGCTTGTCGTCTTCAATTGCCCAGAACTATGAGAATCCACCCTGTCTTTCATGTATCCCTACTAAAGGCTGCAACACCCAATACGTTTCCTGGACGTTCTTCTCCTTGCCCTGACCCAGTGCTAGTCGATGGTCAGGAAGAATTTGTGGTGGAAAGGATTTTAGATTCCAGGTTGTATAGAAATCAGTTACAATATCTGATTAAATGGCAGGGCTACCCAGTGGAGGACAACTCATGGGAGCCAGTCAATAACGTTAATGCTCCTCGCTTGCTCCGTCAGTTTCATCAGAGGTACCCACACAAGCCTGGTCTGAGGTCATCCGGAGGTTGCCCCTAAGGGGGGAGTAATGTAAGGTTCTGTGTATCTGTTTCTGAAACTCAGTTTGTTCGTCGGCCATTTTGCTTTCTGTTTTGCTGCAGCTATCTTGCCCTCAGTTAAAATGGAGTTTTCCAGCTTGCATGTTCCCGCCCTGATTCTCTCCGTTTGCTTCTTAAACAGCCACACCTGAGCAATCAGTGCTTCAGAATCTAGCCTGCAGTGAACCTGTGTTCTGACTCCTGAAGCCTTGGACCTTGTACTCCAGCCATTTCTACTGAGAAACTCTGAAGCACTTGTGGACTCTGAACTCTGCTCTTGAAAGCCTCACGTTTGCATGGACTTGCGGTAACATAGAAGAAGATCTGAATCTGTTGTGGAGAGTTATTGATGAACTTAGATTACTCTGGCCTGCTGTGTCTCCTGCTTCTGTGTTTGCAACCTGTGTGTTTATTTTTGCCAATTTGTATGAAGCAATACAAGACTTTCTTTATCAACCTGTGTCTCAAGTATTTTCATCGCACCCAAGCACAAGACGCTATATGAACTGTATCACATACATTACACGCTTTGTGTTCCAGGTAATTAAAGCCGCGTACATTTCACATCATACCGCCCTCTGTAGAAAACAATCTCCACTTTCAGAAATCTCTAGGAAAGTGTATTAGATTAATGTCCCCGGTTTTCTGCTACAAAATATCAAATACACAATATTGTGCACGTTTTGTTATCTTTTGGAGGGGATCAAATAGTTTTAAGCTTAAATTCACGAGGTTGGACAATTTTTTTTTTCAAAATAAATGGGAAAATCATTTTCCTGCAAATTGCAAGCATACAATTGGTCAGAAAAGCTATGTGTTGTATACATTATGAGGACAAGAAGGAATATATCAAACTACTTTCAAGGTATTTATCACAAGTAACCAACAACCCTTTCAAATGTGTGTCTGGCGCCCTATGCAAGTCTCATCTGTATGGAATTTTAGCACGAGGCAACCACCCCTCCATGATTTGGTATGTTTCTGAGTGGTTGCCACATCAATATTTTGCACCTGTGCTGCCCCTTGCCTTTATCGCGTGGTTTACTGCATCCTGCTAGTGCATTGGTAATCTGACCTGGTGTTGGTAAGGCTGTTTCTTTTTCTGTGATGACTCCTAATACTATATCATTCTTTTTTCAAGTTATTTTTCACAATTACAATGTTAGTAAAGTCAGCCTTACCATAGAAATGGAAGGTAATCAAGTAGTAACCAACAGCGAATTTAATTACACTGCACAATGACAGTATTTCATGTTTTTCTTAAATAAATAAATAAATAAAAATAGTCCAAAATATAGTTCACTTAGTCATTCCATTTGCGATCAGGCAGACTGTTCTATGCAGAACACAAATTCAAACTGACAGTGTCACTGGCAGAGGTAACATTAACTTCTGTGACTAGTGATGTACTATGTGCTCCACAAAGCCCTCTGCTTCCTCCCACTAATATGCTTGTTGGAGGCAAAAGAGGCCAATTGTGTATGTGTTTGCTAGTTTTACTGCCTTAACAACTGGTGCCAGTGGTGGTAGTGCATCTGCTACTATTATTAGCAGTTCCCACATTCTTAGCCGCTAATAGTTTCTTTTAGTTTTTAGCACTACCTCGGCCATCATTATTACCACTGCAATTTTTTCTTTTACCATTTTGTACATTATAATTAATTTTGACTATCTTTTCAATTTGCCAACCTTTGCCAAAAAAGACATAACAAGGACACGTACAGAAAGCAACTGTAAGGATTTTTTGCCCTTCTCCAAGATGGAGTCTGGTACTTCACCCTGCCCCTGAACTTCCTGTATGTTCTGCTATTTCAGTCCAGGTCAGGAGATCCTCCTTGCCTGAGTATTTTGTTTGCTGTTGGCTCCTGAGCTTCTGTCTGTCTGCTAGTGGACTCCCTGCTGCTGCTTGTTACTCGGTGCTCTACCTCTCCTCGTCCAGCTGCCTTCTGTCCTCTGTGTGCACCTTGATCCTGACCGGGGTTACCTACTCGCCTCTGGAACTGCTGTGGTCAGTAAGAAGTCCTGACTTCATTATCTCTCCCTGGACTGTGTCTGATGGGCTGCAGTGCTGGACATGAACGGGACTTTTTCAGCCCTAAAATGTACATTTAGAGACCTGCTCCTGTTAACGCTCCACCTGCGTACTGCTGGACTTCCACGTCTAAGTGCTGTGCATTCTCACCAATATTATTGCTGGACTTCCACGTCTAAGTGCTGTGCATTCTCACCAATATTATTGCTGGACTTCCACGTCTAAGTGCTGTGCATTCTCACCAATATTATTGCTGGACTTCCACGTCTAAGTGCTGTGCATTCTCACCAATATTATTGCTGAACTTCCACGTTAAGTGCTGTGTGTGTTCTCACTCATATTATTTCTGGACTACCACATTTAAATGCCGTGGGCACTCCTGCATCATATTATTGCTGGATTGGTTTGTATCAGCTGTCATGCCCCGCTATTCAGTTTGCTAAACATTACTATATTGTGCTGTGCATTTCGTTACAATTTCAGGAAGATCTCTGTTAGTTTTGGTTGCACTTTTACTTTGTTGAATACATTTGTTTGCCTCAGCTGTGGTCTCAGATTGGTTTTATCCCACGCAATAAGATTCCATAGTACCCACATAATTGTTACAGCAACATTTGCAGCAATCTGCAGTATAGGTGTAGAGAATGTACACTTCTCAAACTGGACTAGTAAAACAGGTGTACAAAAACGAACATGCACAGTTAAAAGAACACATTTTTTACATTTTTTTCTATCTAAGCCGCCAACACAAGCTTTTTTTTTAAATTTCGGTACTGATCTAAGTTCCCTTCATCTAGTCTCATATTTACCCGCCGCTATCTTCATCTTATCTTATCGGCGCCGCTTCAGTTGTCTTCTGCAGGTTGTGATTTGCTGGATCGCTCCAGTGTTTGCTGAGTGATCCAGAAGTTACAACTGATTGAAAGCCTACGAGAGCCAGAGAGAGGGTAGAACAAGGCTTTCATAGACTTACACGGAGAGTGAACGTCACCTCTAACACCCGGTCAGTCAGACTGAAGCGGCACTGGGAAGAGCTGAAGACGGCAGCTGGTAAGTATAATGCTGGGGTCAGGGGAACTTAGATTAATAGCACCACTCCAACAATGATAAAACAATGATGGAGTGGGGCTTTAAGAAAATGTAATCCCTTTCACATAAATAGCATAATTAGAAATGCTGGGTAGATACATGTCCAAAATACACAGTAATAGGATGCCTCAAATGCAATGCATACAAGATTGTTCATATGATGTAAGAATCACAACATCGAAATACGATAAATTATGTGAGTGGGAAATTGGAGACTGTCTGACCTGTGTCTGAGTCTTCTTGTTTGATAAAGTGCATTCCTGTACGTCTTAAAAGAAGCATCGGAGATGGAGTTCACCAATGAAGGTAAAGTAAAAACATCTACATGCGGGAAAATTACATAGTTACACAGCTATGGTATATAGGTACAAAAAAGAAACAGGTCCATCAAATTCATCCTTTCTCCACCATTTTTACATTCTCTATGAAGTGTAGGGCTATAATGAACAATAATACACACCCCTATACGAGCTGTTCTTGAAGCAGAAGAGCACATTCAGCAGCCGTCTAATCCTACTAAGGTGCAAGAAGGAGAAATTCAGGAAATCGTTTGTACCTACTGCTATGGGGATGTATAATAATTTCCTAAGGGTGGTAGAAAATAATGACTGATGGCTGGTGTACTAATGTCAATTAACATTGTCTTATATACACCTGAACTACACACTTTTATTATTTATTTATTATGTAATGTTGGTATACCTGTGCAAGATTTGTGTCCTAATATTTTATGTACTGCTGTTTGTATTGCTGCTGTAATACTGTAATTTCCCCCCGGGATCAATAAAGTGTATCGTATCGTATCGTATCCCTAGATTATTTAGAACCCACAATACCATTTGTTGTGAAAAAAAACATCAAGCACTTCTCTAAATGCCGATGTAGAATCTGCCATTACTACCTCTTGTGGTCGGCAGACCACAGTCTAATTGCTCTAAATGAGAAGAACCCTTTCCTATTTAGCTGTCTTCCACCCGTAATGAGTGTCTTAAGTTATGTGCCAGTATTTTGTATTCATCACAAAAGTATTTATACATATACACTAGGGAAAATAAGTATTTGATACATTGCCGATTTTGCAAGTTTTCCCACCTGCAAAGATGGAGAGGTCTGTAATTTTTATCGTAGGTACACTTCACCTGTGAGAGACAGAATCTAAAAATAAAAAACAGAAAATCACATTATATGATTTTTAAATAAATTGCATTTTATTGCATGAAATAAGTATTTGCTCACCGACCAACCAGCAAGAATTCTGGCTCTCACAGACCCGTTAGCCTCCTACTCTGCACTCGTTACCTGTAATAATTGCATTTGTTTGAACTTATTACCTGTATAAAAGACACCTGACCACACAATCACACTCCAACCTCTCCAACCATGGCCAAGACCAAATAGCTGTCTAAGGACAAAAGGGACAAAATTGTAGACCTGCACAAGGCTGGGATGGGCTACAGGAAAACTTGCAAAATTGGCAGTGTACCAAACACTTATGTTCCCACTGTACCTAGTGAGTGCCTTTTATGGTACTAATGAGTGCTGTCATTTCTGGCTCCATTTTAAATTATTATATTAAAAGTTATATTATAAGATTTAATTCTCACATTGGTGCTGGGTGACGTTTACTTTTGCTTCTATTTAAGATTTGGACAATCACTACATCGCTATGCACGGTAATTCAGATATGCGTTAAGGAACATACAGCCCAGAAATATGCCCCAACCAGCAGAGCATTAATCCTTCGACTAGGGAGATATTTGAAATTCAAAAAATTTCAACTAAGACCTCATTCAGACACTTATTTCTTTTTCATGCACCTGAAAAAAAAAATGACCAATTTTTCATCATTATTTCAAATCATCAATTTCCAAAATTTCCTGGAAAAATCCGAGAAAATAGGAGAATTTGAATTTTGTCTGATCCGCTCTTTTCTAGTTGTGACCAGTCATAAAATTTTTATTTCTAGTTTCTGACCTGTTTTGAAACAGTTTTGTTGGAGTTTTGGAAAAGCATAGCAAAAAAATGCACCGCATGCGATGTATGACACAAACCTCAATAAAAGCTAAGTAAGAAGTGGCAATCGATTCAAACATTTTGTTGTAAATTTTTGCAAAAAACATCTGCCATAGCAAAGGTGAAAAACATCATATTATATATATTTATATCTCAAACTTAATTGATGAATTATTGTTACAGCTTTGAATTTACAAATAGAGAATTTTTTTTTGGGCAACATTTTTGCACCAAAAATGTTTTTGCAAAATTTCACCAACAATTATTATTATAAATATAAATGTATAGGAAATCTTTACTTTTCATTTAGGTTGTACGGTGTAGAAAAATCCCTTTTTCATATGTCTTCTAATATTAGTGTATTCTCAGCTGATTGAGACAAATCGTCTTTTCAAGGTCCACATTTCTTGGGCCGGGTAAGGGATGATTAGAATCAGATGGCACACTGATGCGGTCAAACATTCTGTAATTCTAAACTTCACCTGCGGGGGCGCTGTGGTAAAATTGCACACTTAATGTCAGGCTTTCCCACAGATCACAATTGATCCTTGAGTAAAAGGTCACTTTGTAATGATTCTAGTTAGTAGGGAATGGCCATTTTATTCATCATCCATACCAGTTATTAGCGGTGTCCCATTGGAGATACTATGGTGTCCCATGTAATGAATGTTATTTTGCTCTAAAACATCCTTGATTTTCCTGCCTTGTATTGCACCAGGCTATTAATTCTGATCTCAGACCTGTCTGTTATGATGCAGTCACGGGGCCCATTGATATTTCTATGTAATCACAAACAATTCATCTTTCTTGGTATTAAGACAACTCTGAATTCCCGGTGATCTCACAAGGCTTATCTGTCACTCCACATTAAAGGGCATAGCATTTAACACCGTCTCGCCAGCTGACACGTTGGAACATTGCTGCATTTACAGAAAGTCATGTCAATTTCCCGGGCTTGTGTCTGCAATCATCTCACATCGGAAATATCAGAGAGCGTTTATGCCATTAATGTATGCAATATAATAGCAGTCTCCGGATGCACGTAAAAACTAAGAAGGAATCGTCACCAAACAATTTCAAAGAGATGGTCTAGGGTTGGCGTGTCTTAGTAATAATGAGCGAATATGCTCTGATGAAGCGTTATCTGAGGATGCTAGGGTGCTAAATGAGTGACTTGGAATAATATGTTTGAGTCCCCATGGCTGCATGTCTTGCAGCTGTTCATCAGCCATAATACATGTAGGGCTTCCCTGTCGAACAACCGCGAGACATGCAGCCACGGGGACTCAAACATACAGTGGGTCCGGAAAGTATTCAGACCCCTTTACATTTTTCAATCTTTGTTTTATTGCAGCCATTTGGTAAATTCAAAAAAGTTCATTTTTTTCTCATTAATGTACACTCTGCACCCCATCTTGACGGAAAAAAACAGAAATGTAGAAATTTTTGCAAATTTTAAAAAAAAAGAAAATCCGAAATATCACATGGTCATAAGTATTCAGACCCTTTGCTCAGACACTCATATTTAAGTCACATACTGTCCATTTCCTTGTGATCCTCCTTGAGATGGTTCTACTCCTTCATTGGAGTCCAGCTGTGTTTAATTAAACTGATAGGACTTGATTTGTAAAGGCGCACACCTGTCTATATAAGACCTCACAGCTCACAGTGCATGTCAGACCAAATGAGAATCATGAGGTCAAAGAAACTGGCCAAGGAGCTCAGAGACAGAATTGTGGCAAGGCACAGATCTGGCCAAGGTTACAAAAGAATTTCTGCAGTACTCAAGTTTCCTAAAAGCACAGTGACCTCCATAATCCTTAAATGGAAGAAGTTTGGGACCACCAGAAGTCTTCTTAGACCTGGCCATCCAGCCAAACTGAGCAATCATGGGAGAAGAGCCTTGATGAGAGAGGCAAAGAAGAACCCCAAGATCACTGTGACTGAGTTCCACAGATGCAGTAGGGAGATGGGAGAAAGTTCCACAAAGTCAACTATCACTGCAGCCCTCCACCAGTTGGGCCTTAATGGCAGAGTGGCCCGATGGAAGCCTCTCCTCAGTGCCAGACATATGAAAGCCCGCATAGACTTTACTAAAAAAACACATCAAGGACTCCCAGACTATGAGAAATAAGATTCTCTGGTCTAATGAGACGAAGATAGAACTTTTTGGTGATAATTCTAAGCGGTATGTGTGATGAAAACCAGGCACTGCTCATCACCTGCCCAATACAATCCCAACAGTGAAACATGGTGGTGGCAGCATCATGCTATGAGTTGTTTTTCAGCTGCAGGGACAGTTTGACTGGTTGCAATTGAAGGAAACATGAATGCGGCCAAGTGCAGAGATATTTTGGATGAAAACCTCTTCCAGAGTGCTCTGGACCTCAGACTTGGCCAAAGGTTCACCTTCCAACAAGACAATGACCCCAAGCACACAGCTAAAGTAGCAAAGGTGTGGCTTCAGAACAACTCTGTGACCATTCTTGACTGGCCCAGCCAAAGACCTGACCTAAACCCAATTGAGCATCTCTGGAAAGACCTGAAAATGGCTGTCCACCAACGTTCACCATCCAACCTGACGGAACTGGAGGGGATCTGCATGGAAGAATGGCAGAGGATCCCCAAATCCAGGTGTGAAAAACTTGTTGCATCATTCTCAAGAAGACTCATGGCTGTACTAGCTCAAAAGGGTTGTTCTACTCAATACTGGGCAAAGGGTCTGAAAACTTATGACCATGAGAAATTTCAGTTTTTCTTAAATTAGTTTTTTTTAATAAATTTGCAAAAATTTCTGCATTTCTGATTTTTTTTTAATCAAGATGGGGTGCAGAGTGTACATTAATGAGAAAAAAATGAACTTTTTTGAATTTACCAAATGGCTGCAATGAAACAAAGAGTAAAAAATTTAAAGGGGTCTGAATACTTTCCGCACCCACTGTACTTTTCGAGTATGTCGGAGAAAACTCGGTTATCACCCGAGCATGCTCAGATAACACCTTATCCCAGCACGTTCACTCATCACTAGTCTTAACATTAGTGCCCCAACACATGATTTCCCTCGCAACAATTTTTGGCTAAATGTCGTTTTTGGTGTTGCTTTTGAGCAAAACTCAAACATGGATTCAAAAGGAACTGGAAATTCCCCTGCTGCAAAAGTGTTTATGAACCTAGATGTTTGCAAAAAATAAAAAAAAACAAAGGCATTAAAATTTGAAATACTAGCTTGGCCCGTGCAAAATTTTCGCTGATTGGTCGTCGGGGGCACAGGCAATTTCAGAAAAAGGAAGCTGGTCAAATGTACAGTCATGGCCAAAAGTTTTGAGAACGACACAAATATTATATTTTCACATGATCTGCTGCCCTCTGGTTTTTATGTGTGTTTGACAGATGTTTTTATCACAGACAGAAATATAATGGCAAACATATGAGTAACAAAAGCTTATATTGACAGTTAGAATGAGTTAACGCAGCAAGTCAATATTTGCAGTGTTGACCCTTCTTCTTCAGGACCTCTGCAATTCTCCCTGGCATGCTCTCAATCAACTTCTGGACCAAATCCTGACTGATAGCAGTCCATTCTTGCACAATCAATGCTTTCATTTTGTCAGAATTGTTAGGTTTTTGTTTGTCCACCCGTCTCTTGATGATTGATCACAAGTTCTCAATGGGATTAAGATCTGGGGAGTTTCCAGCCCATGGACCCAAAATCTCTATGTTTTGTTCCCTGAGCCATTTAGTTATCACCTTTGCTTTATGGCAAGGTGCTCCATCATGCTGGAAAAGGCATTGTTGATCGCCAAACTGCTCTTGGAGGGTTGGGAGAAGTTGCTCATGGAGGACATTCTGGTACCATTCTTTATTCATGGCTGTGTTTTTAGGCAAGACTGTGAGAGAGCCGATTCCCTTGGCTGAGAAGCAACCCCACACATGAATGGTTTCAGGATGCTTAACAGTTGGCATGAGACAAGACTGGTGGTAGCGGTCACCTTGTCTTCTCCGAATGAGGCGTTTTCCTGATGTCCCAAACAATCGAAAAGGGGATTCATCAGAGAAAATAACTTTACCCAGTCCTCAGCAATCCACTGCCTGTACCTTTTGCAGAATATCAGTCTGTCCATGATGTTTTTTCTGGAGAGAAGTGGCTTCTTTGCTGCCCTCCTTGAGACCAGGCCTTGCTCCAAGAGTCTCCGCCTCACAGTGCATGCAGATGCACTCACACCTGCTGCTGCCATTCCTGAGCAAGCTCTACACTGCTGGTAGCCCGATCCCGCAGCTGAAACACTTTTAAGAGACGGTCCTGGCGCTTCCTGGTCTTTCTTGGGCGCCCTGGAGCCTTTTTGGCAACAATGGAACCTCTCTCCTTGAAGTTCTTGATGATGCGATAGATTGTTGACTGAGGTGCAATCTTTCTAGCTGCGATACTCTTCCCTGTTAGGCAATTTTTGTGCATTGCAATGATGACTGCACGTGTTTCTTTAGAGATAACTATGGTTAACAGAAGAGAAACAATGATGTCAAGCACCAGCCTCCTTTTAAAGTGTCCAGTGGTGTCATTCTTACTTAATCATGACAGATTGATCTCCAGCCATGTCCTCATCAACACCCACACCTGTGTTAATGGAGCAATCACTGAAAAGAGGTTAGCTGGTCCTTTTAAGGCAGGGCTGCAATGATGTTGAAATGTGTTTTGGGGGATAAAGTTCATTTGCTAGCCAAATGTTGACTTTGCAAGTAATTGCTGTTAAGCTGATCATTCTTTATAACATTCTGGAGTATATGCAAATTGCCATTAGAAAAAGTGAAGCAGTAGACTTTGTAAAAATTAATATTTGTGTCATTCTCAAAACTTTTGTCCATGACTGTAAATGTATTTCATGAGATGATGAACAAAGACAGGTATTTATATATGTAGATTGGTAATACAATAAATTGGTTAGATAAGTTGAGGCCAAAAAATGTCTTCTGTTTGAGGTGCCACATGCAGGTCATTGTTTCTTTCTGCAGATTTATGAAAATGAATGTTAAACTGTATTTAGTGATAAAATCGTGAATGTGTGGTTTGTTTGGCTCTTTTCTTGCTGAAGGGGGCAAGTTTACCTTTCAAATGGTGTATCATTTGTGTGTGTGGGGCGAAGTAATCAGCGAAAAAGCAGTGCATGTATACAAATGTGTTTGCATATGTGGCTCACCATTTGTGTGTGTGGGGTGAAGTAATCACCGAAAGAGCAGTGCATGTATACAAATGTGTTTGCATATGTGTCTCACCTGCAGTGAAGTGTGCAATCCTCCAATGTGTGTTGTGAACACGTTGGAGGCGACTTCAGAGCTGGGGCTCCTCCGGTGGTTGCTGAGGGTAATGAAACAATTGCTGAATGGCTTTCAGCTGGGTCCGAATGGTCTGATGTAAGTGACCTGAACTCAGATCAGCCTTGCCGGTAATTGTTCTTCCAGGTCTTGGTTGGAGCTCAGCTTGCATTCCTGCTCTCATTCAGATAAGTGACTTGCTGTTTTTTTTCCTCTGGTTGGATTTTCCTTGCTGGTTTGCTGCCTTGCAGTGGACTTCAGCCTGGTCCCCTTTTGGGGCCTGGCGCTGCATTTGTGCTCAGTTTGTGTTTGCACTTTTGCTCTGTTCCTGTGTCACTTTTTAGTTGCTAAATTGCTGTGTGCTACACCAGAGATCTGATTTAGGTGGTAGAGATCATGTGATCTCAGGTTTTTGTTAATCAGAAGTGTTGGTATTTTTGTCAGGATTTTTTGTGTTGCAGTCAGAATTCTTTCCTATACTTTTCTATCTAGACAGATTAGACCCCAGCGTTTGCTCATTCTATTTTCTGTCTGTGTTCGTATTTTCTTCTTGTCTAACCGCCATTACATGTTTGGGGGCTTCCTATTTCTTTGGGGGTTCTGCTATGGGGCAGTTAGCTTTCATCTTTCTGTCTTTAGGTGTAGTTATCTCTCCGGCTGTGACGAGGCATCTAGGATCACCGTAGGTACGCTCCACAGCTACTTCTAGTGTTGCGGTTAGTTTAGGGTCCTGCAACCCATTAGTTTCCAGCCTCTCTGGTGTATTGCTACTTTGGCTATTTTTGCTATTTCTCCTCAGCTACCGAAATATAACAGTATTACCGGCCACACTGAAAATTATATGGTACTCAACAGAAGGGAAAAATATTAAAAAAGGAAAAAAAAAAAAAAGGGAGTTGTCAGAATTTTTTCTTTGTCCTCAATGGAGTTTGCACAGTTGTCTGGCCGTGTGGAGCGGCTTGCCGCTCAGGTTCAGAGTATTGCTACCTATCTTGCTAGGTTGCCGGTTGTGGAACCTAGGATCCCCATACCAGATTTATTTTTGAGGGATCGGTCTAAATTTCTGAATTTCAAAAATAACTGTAAGTTGTTTTTTGCCTTGAAGCCTAAGTCCTAAGGGAACGCAGCACAGCAGGTTCGAATTGTCATCTCTCTGCTGCGCTGCGACCCCCAGGATTGGGCTTTTTCTCTGACACCTGGGGATCCTGTTTTGAATGATGTTGATGTATTTTTTCAGGCTCTGGGGTTATTGTACGATGAACCTAATGGCACTGATCAAGCTGAAAATACCTTGTTGGCTTTAAATCAGGGTCGTGAAGACGCTGAACTGTACTGTCAGAAGTTCCGAAAGTGGGCAGTCCTGACCAAATGGAATGATGATGCTTTGGCAGCCCTTTTTCGGAAGGGTCTGTCAGAAAATGTAAAGGACGTTATGGTGGGATTCCCTGTTCCCTCTGGTCTCAATGATTCTATGTCTTTGGCTATTCAAATTGACAGACTGTTATGAATGTGCTAGAGATGGTTTCTGAGCAGATGCTCCCTCTGGTGGTTACAGACAGTACTGAGCCTTTCAGCGAGGAATGGCAATCTGGGATTGCTGACTGGTCTGAAATAAGGGAGGTTCCCTCCCATGATGATTGCCGGTGATCAATTGTTCTTGTCTCAATTGTGGTTCCTGGTTCATTTGGAAGTTTGCTGAGTCTTGCCTGCATCTTCTGCTATCAGATAAGATATTTTCTGCCTTTATTTTGTGCTTGCTTTTTGCATTGTTCCCTGCACTTTGGTGGATGTCAGCCAGGTCCCCTCCGGGGGCTTGTGCTCCTCTCAGTTTATCTGAAGCCACTGTTATTTGTTCATTTGCTTTTTCCTGTTTTTTCAGTGGCTGCGGCTTAGTTTTGTTACACTAGAGATCTGATTTTAGGTGGTAGAGATCGTGTGATCTCAGGTGTTTTTGCAATCAGAAGAGTTGGTATTTTTGGGTTTTTTTTGGATTGCAGTGAGTATCCTTTCCTGTACTTTTCTGTCTAGACAGATTGGGCCCCAGCATTTGCTCATTCTATTTTCTGTCTGTGTCCGTGCTTCTTCTTGTCTAACCGCCATTACATGTTTGGGGGCTTCATATTTTCTTTGGGGATCTGCTCTGGGGCAGATAGCTTTCATCGTTCTGCCTTTAGGTGTAGTTATCTCTCAGGCTGTGACGAGGCGTCTAGGATCAACGTAGGAACGCTCCACGGCTACCTCTAGTTGTGTCGTTAGTTCAGGGTACTGCAATCCAATAGGTTCCAGCCTCTCTGGTGTATTGCCGTTTTTGCTTATTCTCCTCAGCTACCAAAACACAACAGTATCACTGGCCCAAACTGAAAATTATATGGTACTCACAGAAGGGAAAAATAGTGTGGAAAGAAAAAAAAAAAAAGTTGTCAGAGTTGTCAGAGATTTTTTTTTTCCTGTTTGTTGCATTTTTTCCCTCTTTTTCTCTGGGTGCTGAGGAGGATTTTTTTTTCTCTCAATGGAGCTTGCACAGTTGTCTGGCCGTGTGGATCAGCTTGCCACTGAGGTTCGGAGTATTGCTACCTATCTTGCTAGGTTGCCGGTTGTGGAACCTAGGATTAACATGCCAGATTTGCTTTTGGGGGATCGGGCTAAATTTCTGAATTTCAAAAATAACTGTAAGTTGTTTTTTGCCTTAAAGCCTAAGTCCTCAGGTAACGCAGCACAGCAGGTTCAAATTGTCATCTCTCTCCTGCGCGGCGACCCTCAGGATTGGGCTTTTTCCCTGACACCTGGGGATCCTGTTTTGAATGATATTGATGCATTTTTTCTGGCTCTGGGGTTATTGTACAATGAACCTAATGTCACTGATCAAGCTGAAAAGCCCTTGTTGGCATTAAATCAGGGTCTTGAAGATGCTGAGTTGTACTGTCAGAAATTCCGAAAGTGGGCAGTCCTGACCAAATGGAATGATGATGCTTTGGCAGCCCTTTTTCGGAAGGGGCTGTCAGAGAATGTAAAGGATGTTATGGTGGGATTCCCTGCTCCCTCTGGTCTCAATGATTCTATGTCTTTGGCTATTCAAATTGACAGACGTTTGCGTGAGCGCAGAGGTATGCGTGAGATAGTGTTGCCTTGTGAGCCAGCTTCTGAGCCCATGCAGTGTGATAGAGTGACTTCTGAGGCACAGCGTCATGAGTTTCGAAAGCGCAATGGGTTATGTTTCTACTGTGGTGACGCCTCTCATGCTATTTCAGTCTGCCCTAAGTGGGGAAGACGTTTTGCACGCTCAGTTGTCTTGGGTAGTGTTCAGACTAAATTTCTGTTGACTGTTATCCTGATTTGCTCCCTGTCCACATTTTCGGCTCAGGCTTTTGTTGATTTAGGAGCAGCTATTAACCTGATGGATTTTGACTTTGCCAAACGTTGTGGGTTTCCCATGATACCCCTGCGGAAGTCTATTCCTCTACTGGGCATTGATTCTACCCCTTTGGCGGAGAATAAACCCCAGTTTTCTACTCAGGTGATAATGAGGGTTGAATCAGATCATCAGGAGAGTTGCAAATTTCTGGTGCTGTATAATCTGCATGACATTATTGTACTAGGTTTCCCTTGGTTACAGTCTCATAATCCTGTTTTGGATTGGAAATCTGTGTATGTGACCAGTTGGGGCTGCCAATGTGTTAATGCCGACACTCCTGTTTTTTCTGCCTCTCCCAAGTCTCAGGATGTTCCTGACTTTTTGACTGATTTTTCGGATGTATTTAATGAAAGTAAATCTGCATCCTTGCCCCCTCACAGGAGCTATGATTGTGCTATTGAATTAGTGCCTGGTGGTAAATTTCCTAAAGGTCGCCTTTTTAACTTGTCTGTACCTGAACACGATGCTATGCGATCTTATATCAAGGAGTCATTGGAGAAGGGTCATATCAGACCATCCTCTTCACCCTTGGGTGCCGGTTTTTTTCTTTGTGGCCAAAAAGGATGGTTTATTGAGGCCGTGTATTGATTATCGTCTCTTGAATAAGATCACTGTGAAGTATCAATATCCATTACCCTTCATTTCTGACCTGTTTTCCAGGGTGAAAAGTGCTAGTTGGTTTACCAAGCTTGACCTCAGGGGGGCGTATAACCTTATTCGCATTAAGCACGGGGATGAATGGAAGACGGCGTTTAATACCCCAGAGAGGCATTTTGAGTTCCTAGTGATGCCCTTTGGGCTCACTAATGCTTCTTCCGTCTTCCAATCCTTCATGAATGATATTTTCAGGGATTTTGTGAATACATTTCTGATTGTTTATTTGGATGATATCTTGATTTTTTCCAATGACTGGGACTCTCATGTGAAACATGTTCGGACTGTGTTTCAGATTTTGAGAGAGAATGCACTGTATGTGAATGGATCAAAATGTCTTTTTGGCGTACAGAAGGTCTCATTTCTGGGATTCATTTTGTCTCCGTCTGTTATTGAAATGGACCCGGTCTAGGTTCAGGCCATCTGTGATTGGATCCAACCTACTTCATTAAAGGCTCTTCAGAGATTTTTTGGTTTTGCCAATTTTTATCGTAAATTTATTGGTAATTTCTCCGGTATTGTTAAACCATTGACTGATTTGACCAAAAAGGGTTCTGATGTGGTGAATTGGCCTCCTGAGGCAGTCTCTGCATTTCAGGAACTTAAGCAGAGATTCACTTCTGCTCCTGTTCTACGGCAGCCTGATGTTTCTCTACCGTTTCAGGTGGAGGTTGATGCCTCTGAAATTGGGGCAGGTGCCATTTTGTCCCAAAGAGATCCAGAGACCTCTAAGAGTAACCCTTGTGCCTTTTTCTCTCGAAAATTTTCTCCAACTGAACGTAATTATGACGTGGGTAATCGGGAGTTATTGGCCATGAAGTGGGCCTTTGAAGAGTGGAGACATTGGCTGGAAGGAGCCAAACATCAGGTGGTGGTCCTCACGGACCATAAGAATCTGGTTTATCTCGAATCAGCCAAGCGACTTAATCCTAGACAGGCCAGGAGGGCCTTGTATTTCACACATTTTAATTTTGTGGTTTCTTTTCTTCTTGGCACTAAGAATGTTAAGGCGGATGCCCTCTCGAGGAGTTTCTTTGCGGACTCTCCTGAGTTATCTGATCCTACTGTTATTTTGAAAGAGGGAGTAGTTCTTTCCGCCATCTCGCCCAATTTGAGACTGGCTCTGGAAGGGTGTCAGGAGGATAAACCTGAGCGCTGCCCTATTGGGAAATTGTTTGTCCCAGACCAGTGGAAGAGGAGTGTGATGTCTGAGATTCATTGTTCCGCGTTGGCTGGTCATCCCGGGATTTTTGGTACCAGAGACTTGGTGAGTTGGTCCTTTTGGTGGCCTACTTTGTCTCGTGACGTCAGGGAATTTGTGTAGTCCTGCGGGACTTGCTCTCCCTCCAAGCCTTGCTCTCGCTCTAGTGGTTTGTTAATGCCATTACCTGTGCCCATGAGGCCATGGACCCATATCTCTATGGATTATATTTCCGACCTCCCTGTTTCTCAGATAATGACCGTTATCTGGGTTATCTATGATAGGTTTTCCAAGATGATACATCTTGTGCCATTACCTAAGTTACCTTCCTCCTCCGAATTGGTGCCTTTGTTCCTTCAGCACGTGGTTCGGTTACATGGCATTCCGGAGAACATTGTGTCTGACAGAGGAGTCCAGTTTGTTTCCAGATTTTCTAGGACATTTTGTTCTAAACTTGGTGTTCAATTATCTTTCTCCTCTGCTTTTCATCCTCAGACCAATGGACAAACCGAGAGAACAAACCAGACCTTGGAGACTTATTTGAGATGTTTTGTGTCTGCTGATCAAGATGACTGGGTCTCTTTTTTGCCTTTGGCTGAGTTTTCTCTTAATAATAGGGCTAGCTCTGCCACCTTGATGTCTCCATTTTTCTGCAATTTTGAGTTTCACCCTCGATTTTCTTCGGGACAGGCGGAGGCTTCTGTCTGTCCGAGTGTTGACTCTGTTGTGGAGTGAATGCAGCAGATTTGGGACCAGGTAGTGGAGAGGTTGTCTCTCTCTCAGGAGAAGGCCAATGGTTTGCCAACCGGCATAGGACTGATGGTCCTCGGTTTAAAGTGAGGGACTTGGTTTGGATGTCCTCAAAAAATATCCCTATGAGGGTTGCATCTCCAAAGTTTAAGCCTAGGTTCATTGGACCTTATAAGATCATGGAGATTCTTAATCCTGTTTCCTTCCGTTTGCTTCTTCCAGGGACAATTAAGATCCATAACGTGTTCCACAAGTCCTTATTGAAGAGGTTTGTCGAGCCAGTGGTTCATATGGCTGCGCCTCCTGACCCTGTTTTGGTTGAGGGCAATCTGGAGTATGTGGTTGAGAAAATATTGGATTCTCGTTTTTCTAGACAGAAACTCCAGTATTTGGTTAAGTGGAGAGGTTATGGTCAGGAGGACAATTCTTGGGTGTTTGCTTCGGACATCCATGCTAGGAGACTGATCCGTGCCTATCACCGAGCTCATCCTGATCGGCCTGGTTGCACAAGTGAGGCTTCGGTGACCCCTCCTCAAGGGGGGGGTACTGTTATGAATGTGCTAGAGATGGTTTCTGAGCAGAGGCTCCCTCTGGTGGTTACAGACAGTACTGAGCCTTTCAGCGAGGAATGGCAATCTGGGATCGCTGACTGGTCTGATATAAGGGAGGTTCCCTCCCATGATGGTTGCCGGTAATCAATTGTTCTTGTCTCAATTGTGGTTCCTGGTTCATTTGGAAGTTTGCTGAGTCTTGCCTGCATCTTCTGCTATCAGATAAGATATTTTCTGCTTTTATTTTTGTGCTTGCTTTTTGCATTGTTCCCTGCACTTCTGTGGAGGTCAGCCAGGTCCCCTCCGGGGGCTTGTGCTCCTCTCAGTTTATCTGAAGCCACTGTTATTTGTTCATTTGGTTTTTCCTGTTTTTTCAGTGGCTGCGGCTTAGTTTTGTTACACCAGAGATCTGATTTTAGGTGGTAGAGATCGTGTGATCTCAGGTGTTTTTGCAATCAGAAGAGTTGGTATTTTTTAGGGGTTTTTTTGGATTGCAGTGAGTATCCTTTCTTGTACTTTTCTGTCTAGACAGATTGGGCCCCAGCGTTTGCTCATTCTATTTTCTGTCTGTGTCCATGCTTCTTCTAGTCTAACCGCCATTACATGTTTGGGGGCTTCCTATTTTCTTTGGGGGATCTGCTCCGGGGCAGATAGCTTTCATCGTTCTGCCTTTAGGTGTAGTTATCTCTCAGGCTGTGACGAGGCGTCTAGGATCAACGTAGGAACGCTCCACGGCTACCTCTAGTTGTGTGGTTAGTTCAGGGTACTGCAATCCAATAGGTTCCAGCCTCTCTGGTGTATTGCCGTTTTTGCTTATTCTCCTCAGCTACCAAAAAACAACACAGACGTTTGCGTGAGCGCAGAGGTTTGCGTGAGATAGTGTTGCCTTGTGAGCCAGCTCCTGAGCCCATGCAGTGTGATGGAGTGATTTCTGGGGCTCAGCATCATGAGTTTCGAAAGTGCAATGGGTTATGTTTCTACTGTGGTGACGCTTCTTATGCTATTTCCGTCTGCCCTAAGCGGGGAAGACGTTTTGCGCACTCAGTTGTCTTGGGTAGTGTTCAGACTAAATTTCTGTTGACTGTTACCCTGATTTGCTCCCTGTCCACATTTTCGGCTCAGGCTTTTGTTGATTCAGGAGCAGCTATTAACCTGATGCACTTTGACTTTGCCAAACATTGTGAGTTTCCCATGATACCCCTGCGGAAGTCTATTCCTTTGCTGGGCATTGATTTTACCCCTTTGGCGGAGAATAAACCCCAGTTTTCTACTCAGGTGATAATGAGCGTTGAACCAGATCATCAGGAGAGTTGTAAATTTCTGGTGTTGCATAATCTGCATGACATTATTGTACTGGGTTTCCCTTAGTTACAGACTCATAATCCTGTTTTGGATTGGAAATCTGTGTCTGTGACCAGTTGGGGCTGCCAATGTGTTAATACTGACACTCCTGTTTTTTTCTGCCTCTCCCCAGTCTCAGAATGTCCCTGACTTTTTGACTGATTTTTCTGATGTGTTTAGTGAGAGTAAGTCTGCATCCTTACCTCCTCACAGGAGCTATGATTGCGTTATTGAGTTAGTGCCTGGTGGTAAATTTTCTAAAGGTCGCCTTTTTAATTTATCTGTACCTGAACACGATGCTATGCGATCTTATATCAAGGAGTCTTTGGAGTAGGTTTATATCAGATCATCCTCTTCACCCTTGGGTGCCGGTTTTTTCTTTGTGGCCAAAAAGGATGGTTCATTGAGGCCGTGTATTGACTATCGCCTCCTGAATAAAATCACTGTTAAATATCAATATCCGTTACCCTTGATTTCTGACCTATTTTTCAAAGTGAAAAGTGCTAGTTGGTTTACCAAGCTTGACCTCAGGGGGGCGTATAACCTTTTTCGCATTAAGCACGGGGATGAATGGAAGACGGCGTTTAATACCCCAGAGGGGCATTTTGAGTACCTAGTGATGCCTTTTGGGCTTACTAATGCCCCTTCCATCTTCCAATCCTTTATGAATGATATTTTCAGGGATTTCTGATCGTTTATTTGGGTGATATCTTGATTTTTTTCCAACGACTGGGACTCTCATGTGAAACATGTTCGGACTGTGTTCCAGATTTTGAGAGAGAATGCACTGTATGTGAAGGGATCAAAGTGTCTTTTTGGCATACAGAAGGTTTCATTTCTGGGATTCATTTTGTCTCCGTCTGTTATTGAAATGGACCCGGTCAAGGTTCAGGCCATCTGTGATTGGGTTCAACCTACTACATTGAAGGCTCTTCAGAGATTTTTTGGTTTTGCCAATTTTTATCGTAAATTTATTTGTGATTTGTTAAACCATTGACTGATTTGACCAAAAAGGGTTCCGATGTGGTGAATTGGCCTCCTGAGTAGTGTTGAGCATTCCGATACCGCAAGTATCGGGTATCGGCAGATATTCACCGTATCGGAATTCCGATACTTAGTTCCGATACTTTTCCTATATCGTATACCGGAATCGGAAGTTCCCATAATTCTTTGAGAGGCAGTGTGATTTTATTCAGCCAATGAGGATTCCTAAGAAGTGTGGGCACATCCTGTAATGCTGCGGTCATGTTAACTAATGGCATGGCTGTGATTGGCTGCTGAAATGATGTCAAAATGCACTATAAAAGGAGCCGTCGCCATTTTAGCTTCACTGTGCTGTGAATTCAGTTAGGGACAGAACGCTGCTCTGCTGACTCTGAGGGACAGTTACAGATAGCGTTTTTGTGAATTGTTCTGTAGGCAGGCTATTTGAGAAACCGCTTTGTAAATCATCCTTTTTCCTTGCAGTGTTGTTTTCACAGCTCTGTGCAAGGTGTGTGTGTGAGTGCAGGTGACGCTGCAGTTTGCTCTGCATCCAACGCTGTTTGTAGTCATCTGCACGTGTCACTCACTGACTCTTTTTTTTTTTATTTTGTGGAATTGGTGCTGCTCCATTCAATTGAAATTAACAGTGATCTATTAGTGTGACGCGCTTCCATCCGTATACAATACATTGGTTGCAAACACTATAGAAGTACACAAAGGAGCCTTTCACAGCTAGTGAACAGTTGTCTGCAGTGTTCACTGTAGTCTGTGAGGTTTTCATTTTTTGAGTGCAGATCATGCTCCAGTTAGTTCTTCAACCACTGCTGGTTGTAGTCTGCTGAGCGTGTGTCACTGCCTCATCCTTGACATTTTTCTCTAATTGGTGCTGCTCCATTCTATTTCCAAAAACTCAAATCTATTAGTGTGACGCGCTTTCATCCGTATACAATACATTGGTTGCAAACACTATAGAAGTACACAAAGGGGCCTTTCACAGCTAGTGAACAGTTGTCTGCAGTGTTCACTGTAGTCTGTGAGGTTTTCATTTTTTGAGTGCAGATCACGCTCCAGTTAGTTCTTCAACCACTGCTGGTTGTAGTCTGCTGAGCGTGTGTCACTGCCTCATCCTTGACATTTTTCTCTAATTGGTGCTGCTCCATTCTATTTAAAAAAACTCAAATCTATTAGTGTGACGCGCTTCCATCCGTATACAATACATTGGTTGCAAACACTATAGAAGTACACAAAGGGGCCTTTCACAGCTAGTGAACAGTTGTCTGCAGTGTTCACTGCAGTCTCTGAGGAATAACCACACTTAGGCCTTATAACTTTTCTGACTTTCTTTATCAATCTACCAAGATGAAGAAGGCAGAGAGTAAGGCACGTGGTCGTGGCCGTGGAGTTTCAGCAGGGAGAGGACGTGGGGATTCTGTGGGTGCTGCCGCCCAGAGTGACACAGCATCCACCAGTTTTCCCCGTGAGCGTTCCTTTATGCGCACTTTTGTAGGAGGTCGGCGAACCCCCCTGCTGCGGGAAGAACAAATTGAAGCCGTTGTTGGTTGGATGGCAGCCAATGCATCGACTTCAATTGCTTCCACCTCCTCTCAGGACCACAGCACTGTTGAACAACCATCTGTCTCTTCACCGCCTGCCAAATTGCCCAGGCAGTCAGAGAGCTCTGTACAGGAGCCAGCTGAGTCTCTGCTTCTGTTCTCAGAATCTGTTGGCTTGCAAACAGGGGCCCAGCCAAGCAGCATTCTGGAATGTGAAGAAGAGGGAGTATGCAGTGATGCGCAACAGCTGTGTCTCTCTGAATCTGAAGAGGCGGGTGAGCCAGTGCCGATGGTCAGCACACCGCAGAACGCATCTGATGATGATGAGACTCAGGTGCCAGTTTCTGTTGAGCATGGTGCTGGCCAGACCACCCAACAGCAGCAGGTGTTGGAAGAGGGTAGTGGAGATGATGAGGTCCAAGACCCAACATGGCGTGAGGAACAGGAAGGTGGTGGGAGCAGCTCTGAGGAAGAGATTGCCCCAACGGTCCAAACAGGAGGGAGAGGTAGGCTGCAGACTCGGTTGCCTGTAGCCTCCAGTTTGGCACCCGTTCGGAGCAGTTCTCTTCCAAAAGCCAAAACGGGCGCTCCCAGGACTTGCACTGCGTGGTCCTTTTTTGACACAATTGCAGATGATATTTGCTATGTCAAATGCAAGCTGTGTAATCAAAAAGTAAAAAGAGGTAAAAGTGTCAGTAACCTCAATACCACAAATATGTGGAAACATGTGCGAACAAAGCACGTGGTTGAGTTACAAAGACACACTGGAGATGTAGGCCAACCTACAGTAGCACCTACATCTTCAGCTCGTGTTGGAGCCTCTTCCTCCAGCTCACACACAGCTGGTTCGGCTTCCTCACAGGATCGCCATGGAAGAACCTCTGTCACTGTTGTCCAGAGACCCAGTGTTATTCCACCCACAGCTGCAAGTTCCCTGTCATCCTCACACTCCCGGGCCACAAAACAGCCATCGGTAGCACAGGCATGGGATAAAAGACGGCCATATTCGGCAAACCATCCACGAGCACAGGCTCTGAATGCTGGCATTGCAAAACTCCTGTCCCTTGAAATGCTGTCATTCAGGCTGGTGGAGACTGACAGTTTCTGTAACTTAATGGCATTGGCAGTCCCACAATACAATGTGCCCAGCAGATTTTATTTCAGCAGGCAAGCCGTCCCTGGTCTGCAAAACATGTTGAGGGAAAAATTAAACATGCGCTACTAAACGCCGTCAGTAGCAAGGTCCACCTGACCACCGATGCGTGGACCAGTACCCATGGCCAGGGACGATACCTTTCCCTCACTGCCCATTGGGTCAATGTTGTGGAGCCGGGTACAGATCTTGCGAGTGGCGCTGTACGTGTTCTGCCAACTCCAAGGATTGCAGGAATCCAGTCTGTACACATTGACTCCTCCTCCTACTCCAGTTCCTCAGAATCATCGCTGCAGGAGCCGTCACGGTCTACCTCCACATGGACCCGTGAACACTTAGCTGTTGCGACCGATATGAGCACAGCCGTGGCCAAACGTCAACAGGCCGTCCTGAAATTAATTTCCATGGGGAATCGAAGCCACACAGCGCAGGAGCTCTGGAATGCCATCAAGCAGGAGAGCGACGTGTGGTTTTTGCCAGCGAATCTCCAGCCAGGCTTGGTAGTGTGTGACAATGGCCGAAATCTGGTGGCAGCTCTGGGCCTTGGCAACCTCACTCACATACCATGTCTGGCACATGTGCTCAACTTGGTCGTGCAGAGTTTTTTGAGGGACTATCCGGATCTTGATGCACTGCTGCACAAGGTCCGCCTAGAGTGCGCTCACTTGCGACGTTCCAGCATGGCCAGATCGCGCATTGCAGCTCTGCAACGCAGATTTCGCCTTCCTGAACATCGCATCATATGTGACGTACCCACCAGGTGGAATTCCACGTTACATATGTTGGAGCGGTTGTGTGAGCAGCAGCCAGCAGTAATGGAGTATCAGCTGCATCAGGCGCAATCAACTCACAATTTGCGCCGTTCACACTTCACCACTACTGAGTGGGCCTCTATGAAGGACATCTGCCACGTTTTGCGTGCGTTTGATGAGTCAACGCGGATGGCGAGTGCAGATGATGCACTAGTCAGCCTGACTGTCCCCCTTATCTGCCTGCTTCAAAAAACGCTGCAAGCACTAAGGGATGAGGTTTTGGAAGAGGTGGAGGATGAGGAGTCACAAATTCCATCACCTTCTGGACAGTCAGCGCAACGTGGTTACTCACAAAGGGCTGGGTAGGGCTCACTTTGTGAGGAGGATCAGGAGGAGTCAATGGAGGAGGAAGACATCGCTCCAGAGGGAGGTACACAACGCTCTAGTCAGTATGTAGAGCGAGGGTGGGGTGATGCAGAGCAGGCAGAGATGACGCCTCTTGCAGGGGACAGCGTTTCTTGGCCAGTTGGGAGTCTGCAGCACATGGTTGATTTCATGCTGCAGTGCCTGAGAAACGACCGCCGCATCGCCCACATTCTCACCACGTCTGATTATTGGGTGTACACCCTCCTAGACCCTCGCTAGCGGGACAACTTACAAAGCCTCATCACACTGTTGAACCGGGAGCGTAAAATGCGGAGTACCAAGACACACTGTTGCAATCCATAATGTTCTCCATTCCAGCCGAGAGCACTGCTGCTGCTACTGCTTTACAAAGCAGCTCTGTGCGTCGAGGCAGTGGAGACAGCTCTGCAACAAGAGGGAGCACAAGCAGCGCCTCTGCACAGGGCAAGACCAGTATGTTCCAAATGTGGCGAAGTTTTGTGGCAGCGCCACCAATGTCTACACCATCCGAGACGGCTCCAGTCAGCAGGAGGCAACGTTTCCGTAAGATGGTGACAGACTACATGTCTTGCCCTCTCAGTGTACTCCCAGATGGCTCTTCCCCATTCAAGTTTTGGGTCTCTAAGCTGGATACATGGCCAGAGCTTAGCCAGTATGCATTGGAGGTGCTGGCTTGCCCTGCTGCCAGTGTATTATCGGAGAGCGTCTTTAGTGCTGCAGGTGGTGTACTAACAGACCGTCGCATGCGACTATCCTCCGATAATGTAGACCGGCTTACTTTTCTGAAAATGAACAAGGCATGGATCTCGCCTGAATTTGCCTGTCCGGTTTCCGATTAAATAACTGGTTGGCAACGTTATCCATGTCTCCTGTTATGTTCATCTTTCTACCACCTGAACTCTACTCCCTGGGCTACAACACTGCCAGTTGCTGCTCAGAAGTGTCGTGTCCACAGACCAATACACAAGCTATAGTGTTAGTGGGGTTCAGTAACACCAGCTGTTCCCCTGCTGTGTGTCCAGCAAGAAGTCTCCTGTTCCCTACACATGCACAGAAAAACCCATGTCGAACATGCTCCAAATAGGGAAGAGCCGTCACCCTGATTGTTATGCTTAAAACAGGAAAGTTTGAAGTTTTCCAGGCCTAGAATGATACATTTTTATAAGAAATATGGACAAATAATAATTTGTCATCACAGCGCATATTTGCACATGTCTATTATAAATGGTAACAAAAACTAAAACATAGTGTTCACTTTTTGAAATTAATGCATAAAAGTACATTTCATACTTATCAATTAATGCTTTTTAAGGAACTTTATCTGTACCTGTAAGATAATGCAGTGAATGGATGTACGAATCATAAACATCATCATCATCATCCTCACGAGTTATATTTATGACAGACATAATAAAATACACAGACTGATGCCAACTGTAACTTCACACACCATATATGAAATGGCCAGCATCTAAACCTGGTAATAATGTGCAATAATAAATTATTACATCTAGCAAGTGCATCATGCATACTGACAATAGGTAGTTATACCTGCAAGTGCTGGTGAAACAACCACAACAGATATAAATTAATAATGGTATATAGGTATCAGAGTGCATAGTTACTCATGGACAATGTCGATCTAATACTGTACCTCAATAAAGGCAGCGTCAACCATCATGCTTGTTTGTCTTGTAGATTGTTAAAGAGGGAACGTGCTTTTTTTGTTGCTCATAGGTGGAGTATTATACAGTAAATGATTACTGCTGTCGTATTTTTGGCGTCCCTAGGGCAGAATAACGCTGCGTAAGGTCACATTTTATAGAGAGTCATATAATAGACACACGCTACCCTACCCTACGCGTGACAGTAGGAAGGTAGTGTTGACGGATAAAGCCTTGCGCAACCAGACATGCTTTTACCCTCTTCAACACTGTACAAGCAAAAAATGCATGATTGCAGCCGCAGACTTTATTGACGTACAGTATAACATTGCCATTACCCATCAGAGGCTGTCCACTGTCTGATACAGACATAGAATATACCTTTTCTATCCGTAGCCTTTGTTTCACCTACACTTGCAGGCACACACTTAAATTGTGACAATGCATAATGTTTTTTTAAATGGTTATTTTTTATCGTACTTTATTGCGTCATCACATTGATGAGTCCATGCTGGACATGTCATACATGCTGTCCAAAGTAACAATTTTCTTAACTTAAATAATTGAAATGTGTGTGACTGTCACATATAAATTGCAATGATGATGATGAGTGACTATTACAAAATACATTGTCTTCACTATGTTATGGTTTAACATAGCATTCCTTACGCATTATTCCTAAATACAAAAATGGACTTTTATTCTTAAATTTACAACACTATATTTTGTAAACTAATTTTTGGGTGGTGTGTTGTTCCATTTCTTGTTGCCATGTGCTTATATGCGTTTCTATTTGCAGGGTGTTTATTTTTATTCTTGGAATTGAAATTCATCATTTTATTGTCCTAGTAAAACTTCATTTATTCTTGTTTGAAGTACATACATTTGCAATGGCCACGTAACAAGGCAATAACTCAATATTTTATTTCAAAACCCTCCTTGACCCTGGGCTTCAACACCGCCAGTTGCTGCTCAGAAGTGTTGGATGCACAGATGAAAACAATCGCTGATGTGTTTGTGGGGTTCAGTAACGCCTGCTGTTCCCCTGCTGTGTGTCTGGCAAAAACTACTGCTGCTAACTACAAATTAAACTTCAAACATCTCATACTAGGCCTCTGCCTACACCCTCCTTGACCCTGGGCTTCAACACCGCCAGTTGCTGCTCAGAAGTGTTGGATGCACAGATGAAAACAATCGCTGATGTGTTTGTGGGGTTCAGTAACGCCTGCTGTTCCCCTGCTGTGTGTCTGGCAAAAATTACTGCTGCTAACTACAAATTAAACTTCAAACATCTCATACTAGGCCTCTGCCTACACCCTCCTTGACCCTGGGCTTCAACACCGCCAGTTGCTGCTCAGAAGTGTTGGATGCACAGATGAAAACAATCGCTGATGTGTTTGTGGGGTTCAGTAACGCCTGCTGTTCCCCTGCTGTGTGTCTGGCAAAAACTACTGCTGCTAACTACAAATTAAACTTCAAACATCTCATACTAGGCCTCTGCCTACACCCTCCTTGACCCTGGGCTTCAACACCGCCAGTTGCTGCTCAGAAGTGTTGGATGCACAGATGAAAACAATCGCTGATGTGTTTGTGGGTTCAGTAACGCCTGCTGTTCCCCTGCTGTGTGTCTGGCAAAATTACTGCTGCTAACTACAAATTAAACTTCAAACATCTCATACTAGGCCTCTGCCTACACCCTCCTTGACCCTGGGCTTCAACACCGCCAGTTGCTGCTCAGAAGTGTTGGATGCACAGATGAAAACAATCGCTGATGTGTTTGTGGGGTTCAGTAACGCCTGCTGTTCCCCTGCTGTGTGTCTGGCAAAAATTACTGCTGCTAACTACAAATTAAACTTCAAACATCTCATACTAGGCCTCTGCCTACACCCTCCTTGACCCTGGGCTTCAACACCGCCAGTTGCTGCTCAGAAGTGTTGGATGCACAGATGAAAACAATCGCTGATGTGTTTGTGGGGTTCAGTAACGCCTGCTGTTCCCCTGCTGTGTGTCTGGCAAAAATTACTGCTGCTAACTACAAATTAAACTTCAAACATCTCATACTAGGCCTCTGCCTACACCCTCCTTGACCCTGGGCTTCAACACCGCCAGTTGCTGCTCAGAAGTGTTAGATGCACAGATTAAAACAATCGCTGATGTGTTTGTGGGGTTCAGTAACGCCTGCTGTTCCCCTGCTGTGTGTCTGGCAAAAATTACTGCTGCTAACTACAAATTAAACTTTAAACATTTCATACTAGGCCTCTGCCTACACCCTCCTTGACCCTGGGCTTCAACACCGCCAGTTGCTGCTCAGAAGTGTTGGATGCACAGATGAAAACAATCGCTGATGTTTTTGTGGGGTTCAGTAACGCCTGCTGTTCACCTGCTGTGTGTCCGGCAAAAATTACTGCTAGCTACCTACACATGGTGAAAAAAACATGACATGTCAAAGTGGCTAGTGCTACACATAGATATGAGGCTACACCCTGATTTCTAAGCTGTAAACAAGTGAAACGTCAGCTTCAAAACCATAAAATGATTAGTCTTTGTCACAAATCTGTAACAAAATAATTGTGACATATTATTGCAGATATGCACATGTCGAACACAAATGCTAACACAAAAGTCTACTTATGCTATAGGATACTGATGGTCAACCTTGTCACTCCATAGCTTAGACAAATCCAACTCACATCATGACTCAAATGCTGCAATGTTGGAAGTGCATAATGTGGGTTGAACTTTGACAACAGCTGCAGTGCGAAGGTTAGACTTCAGTGTTCTTGGCTTTTAAATAAAAGCATACAAGTAAATATAATAATCCAATGTTGATTAAGGGACGTGATGTACACCTGTAATATTGTGCAAACAATGGATGTAGGAAAAGTCCTCTTCAACATTACTTATATTTGTGTCATTTTAAAAAATACATATTTAATTAGAAAGTTAACAGCCCATATCATAAAGGTCCATCATGTAAACATGATAATCGGTAACAAAAATCATGCATTACCTTGTTAAAGTCAATAGTGCATAGTCACAATAGCAAAATATATACCTGCTAGTGGTGCTGAAACAACGACAACTGATAGAAAAGGTGAATGATATCTAGTTATCAGACTGAATAGAGACACCTGTACAATGTCGATATAATACTGTACCTTAACAAAACAGCTGTGTCACACCTCACACGCGTTTTTCTTGTAGCTTCTTATGTAATAGGGCACATGCGTGTATGTTTCATCATAGGTGCATGTTTACTGAGTAAAGCAGTCATGACAACGCCTTTGTGTTGTCGGTACGATTGCGATGATGAACGATGCACAACGTGAATGTTAG
>JARQOD010005508.1:0-47593 GCA_033576555.1 Oophaga sylvatica
AGGAGAGCTGAAATTTTTGGTTCTTATAATCTGATACATTATCGTGCGGGGTTTCCCTTGGTTACTCTCATAATCCTGTTTTGGGTTGGAAATCTGGTCTGAACCATTGGGGCTGCCAATGTTTAAACAAACTCCTGTTTTTTCTGCCTCCCCCCAGGCTCACAAGTCCTGACTTTTTGATTATTTTTTGGTTTTAGCGAAAGTAAATCTGCATCCTTTGCCTCCCCAAGAGCATCGGCTATTGAAAGTGCCTGGTAGTAAATTCCCAAAGGCGCCTTTTTAACTTGTCGAAAACAGACGTATTTTCCTATATCAAGGATCTTGGGAAAGGGTCATATCAAACCTCCCTTCACCCTTAGTGCCGGTTTTTTCTTTGTGGCCAAAAAGGAGGTTCATTAAGGGCCGTGTATTGATTACGTCTTTGAACAATATTACTTGAAATATCAATATCCGTTACCCTTTTTTCTGACCTGTTTTCCGGGTAAAAACGCTCTTGGTTTACCAAGCTTGACCTCAGGGGGGCATATTAACCTTATTCGCATTAAGCACGGGATGAATGGAAACGGCATTTAACACCCCGAAGGGCATTTTGATACCTTTGATTCCCTTTGGGCTCACAATGCCCTTCTGTCTTCCATCCTCATGAATGCATTTTAAGGTTTTGTGAATAATTTCTGATTGTTTATATGGAAAATCTTGATTTTTTCTAATGCTGGGACTCCCATTAAACATGTTCGAAACTGACCAGATTTTGGAAAATGCCGTAGGGAAAGGGGGATCAAAGTGTCTTTTGGGCGTACAAGGACCATTTTTGGATTCTTTTTTCCCCATTGTTATTGAAAGACCCGGTCAGGTTCAGGCCACGGATTGGGTCCAACCTACTCATTAAAGGCTCTTCAAAGATTTTTGGGTTTTTGCCTTTTTTATCGTAAATTTATTGGTAATTTCCGTTATTGTTAAACCATTAACTGATTTGACCAAAAAGGGTTCTGAGGGTGAATTGGCCCCTGAGGCAGTTTCGCATTTCAAACTTAACAGGATTCACTTCTGCTCCTGTTTACGGCAGCCTGATGTTTCCTCTGCCCTTTCAGGTGGAGGTGGATGCCTCTGAAATTGGGGAGGTGCCTTTTGTCCCAAAGAGACCAGAACCTCTAAAATAACCCTTTGCCTTTTTCTCTTGAAAATTTTCTCCTCTGAACTAATTATGAGTGGTATTGGGAGTTATTGGCCATGAAGTGGGCTTTTGAAGATTGGAGACATTGACTGGAGGAGCCAAACATCGGTGGGGGTCCTTCGGACCATAAGATCTGGTTTATCTGAATCGCCAACGCTTAATCCTAACAGGCCAGGTGGCCTTTTTTTTTTTCCACGTTTTAATTTTGTAGTTTCCTTTTTCCTGGCCTAAGAATGTAAGGGCGTCCCTCTCGAGATTTCCTTTCGACTCTCCTGGGTATCATCCTCTTTATTTTGAAAGAGGGTGTAGTTTCTTTCCGCCATCCCCGCCCAATTTGAGACTGGCCTCTGGAGGGTGCCCCGGGGAAGGCCCAGCGCTGCCCTGTGGGAAATTGTTTTCCCGGACCAGTGAAAAAGATTGAGTCCTAAATTTTCATTGTTCCCTTGGCCGTCATCCCGGAATTTTTGGTACCAGAGACTTGGTTAGTCGGCCTTTTGGTGGCCAAAACCTTTCTCGTGTTCAGGAATTTGTCAGTCCTGCGGTACTTGCTCTCGCTCCAAGCCTTGCCTCCTCTAGGGTTTGTTGAGCCTTGCCTGTGCCCAAGACCATGGACCCATATCTCTATGGATTTCCCCATTTCCAACCTCCGTTTCTCAAAAATGACCGTCATCTGGTGATTTGTGATAGTTTTCCAAGATGATACATCTTGTGCCATTACCTAAATTGCCTTCCTCCCCGAACTGGTGCCTTTGTTCCTTCGCACGGGGTTCGTTTACACGGCATTCCTGAGAACTTGTGTCTGACAAGGAGTCCAGTTTTGTTTCCAGATTTGAAGGACCTTTTGTTCTAACTTGGTGTTCATTGCTTTCTCCCGGCGTTTCATCCTCAGACCAATGGCAAACTGAGAGACAAACCAACATTGGAAACTTTTTTTAAGTGCTTTTTCTCTGATCAGAGACTGGGTCCTTTTTTTTGCCTTTGGCTGGTTTGCTCTTAATAATAGGCTACTCTGCCACTTTGATGCCCATTTTCTGTAATTCTGGGTTTCCCCTCGATTTTCCTTCGGACAGCGAGGCTTCTGCCTGTCCAGGTGTTGACTCGTTGTGGAGCTAGCAACAATTTGGGACCAGTATGGAGAGGTTGTCCCTCTCCAAAGGCCCCAGCGGTTTGCTAACCGCAAGACTATTCCTCGTTTAAAGTGGGGGGCTTGGTCTGGTTGTCCTCAAAAAATATTCCTAGAATGGCATCTCCTAAATTTAAAAGCCTAGTTCATTGGCCTTAAAAGATCTGGAATTCTTAATCCTGTTTTTTTCGTTGCTTTTTTCCAGGGACATTTAAGACCTAACGGGTTCCCAAGTCCTTGTTGAAGAGGTTTTTTGAGCCATGTTCCTACTGCTTTGCCTCCACCCGTTCTGGTTGAGGGCAAATGGATTTTGGGTTGAAAAATATTGAATTCTCTTTTTTCTAGACGGAAACCCATATTTGGTTAATTGAGAGGTTATGGTCAGGAAGACATTCTGGTGTTTGCCCTCGGAATCCATGCTAGAACTCATCCGTGCGTATCATAGAACTCTTCCTGACCGACCTGGCTCAAGTGGGGTTTCTGTGACCCTCCTCAAGGGGGGATTTGTGAATGGCTTGAAATGATTTCTGACAAGGTCCCTCTGGTGGTTACAAGCGGTACGGAGTCCAGGGAAGATTGTGAGGTTGGGAAAAAAACAGGGTTTACGACTGGGGGCCTTTTTAAGGGAGCGCCTTCCCCGGGTGCCGGTGACAATTGTTCTGGTCCAACCTTGTTTTTCCTTTGTAGCCTGCTGTATCTGCTACTCCTCTAACATAAGACATTTTCTTTTTTTTTTTTTTGCTTGATTTTGCATTTTGTCCTGCTCTTCTTGGGGGCCTTCAGGTCCCCCTCCGGGGGCTTTTGCCCTCTCGTTTTTTCACCACGAGTTTGTACATTTGCTTTTTCCAGTTTTTTTTAGTGGCTGCGTTTTGATTTTGTTACACCAAGAACAATTTAGGTGGTTGAGGTGTGTGACCAGGTGTTTTTTGAAATTAGTATGTTGTGCTTTTCAGGGTTTTTTGGGATTGCAGTAAGTGCCCTTCCTATCCTTTTCTATTTAGATAGTTTGGGCCCCAACGTTTGCTCATACTATTTTCTGTCTGTGTCAGTATTTCTTCTTGTCTAACCGCCATTACATGTTTGGGGGCTTTCTATTTTCTTTGGGGATCTGCTCCGGGGCAGATAGCTTTCCTCTTTCTATCTTTAGGTATAGTTAGTTTCTCAGGCTGTGACGAGGCGTCTAGGACCAACGTAGGAACGCTCCACGGCTGCCTCTAGTTGTGGTGGTTAGTCAGGGTACTGCAATCTCATAGATTCCAACTGCTCTGGTGTATTGCCTTTTTACCTGCACTCCTCAGCTACCAAATCATAACACCAGAGACACTAACCTTGATGGCTCGATGATGTGTTGTGGTTCCTCCTCAGCGTAAGGAGGCAAAAAGGCTCTGGAGAGTGCGTTTGCTCTAACGTTCTTGTCTGCTGGACGGAAATGAAGAACAAAATTAAATTGAGCAAAAAACAAGGCCCCGCGGGCCTGATGGGGATTCAGCCTCTGTGCGGATTGGAGATGAGCAAGGTTTTTATGATCGTTAAATATGACAGCCTGATGGACTGAGGCTCCTTCAAGGAGATGTCTCCATTCTTGCAGGGCCAGCTTGATTGCCAACAATTCCCTATCACCCACAGAATAGTTCCTTTCAGTGGGAGAAAACACTTTTGAAAAAAACCCACAGGAAACCATACGACCGGTGGACGACTTCTGGGTGAGAACAGCTCCGGCACCTACGGAGGAAGCGTCCACCTCTAGAAAAAATGGCTTATCTGAGTCCAGTCGATGAAGAACGGGTGCAGAAGCGAAGGCTCTCTTTAAAGAAACAAAACCTCCTCTGCCTCGGGAGACCACTCTTTGGCGTTTACGCCTTTCCGAGTCAAAGCCGAGATGGGTGCCACTCGGGTGGAAAAGTGCGGGGTGAATACTCGGTAGTAGTTGGCGAACCCCAGTAATCATTGTATGGCTTTCAGCCCGGATGGACGGGGCCACTTGAGGACAGCAGTCAACTTCTCCGGATCCATCTTTAGTCCTGTAGAGGAGACCAAATAACCGAGGAAAGGCAGAGAGGATTGTTAAGAAACGCATTTTTCGAATTTAGCATACGGTCTGTTTTCCCTGAGGCGTTGCAAGACCTGATGTACTTGCCTCCTGTGCGAGGCTAAATCTGTGAAAAGATTAAGATGTCATCCAGGGAGACAACACAGGTATAGAGAAGGTCTTTGAAAATGTCATTTACGAATTCCTGGAAGACTGCAGGTGCATTACTTATTCCAAACGTCATTACCAGGTATTCGTAGTGGCCATCCCGAGTATTGAAAGCGGTTTTCCACTCGTCTCCTTCTCATAAGCGAATTAGGTTGTAAGCCCCTCTGAGGTCCAGTTTGGTGAAGATCCTAGCTCCTCTGAGGCGGTCAAACAGTTCTGAAATTAGAGGTAACGGATACCTGTTTTTTACCATGATTTGATCCAAGCTCTTGTAATTAATGCAACGCCGTAGAGATCCGTCTTTTTTGTTCACAAAGAAGAATCCTGTCCCTGCTGGTGAAGATGATTTTCGAATAAATTCTCTGGCCAAGTTCTCCTGAATGTACTCAGACATGGACTGGGTCTCTGCTTGGGAAAGAGGATAAGTTCGCCCCTGAGGAGGATACGTTCCGGGGAGCAGGTCAATTGGACAGTCATACGACCTGTGTGGAGGTAGTTTCACGTCAGAGAAGGCCCAGGAAGAGTACGCTGTTATGAATTGGTAGCCGAGGACAGTAGCAAAAATAGCCAAGGCAGCCAGACACCCAGAGAGGTTGGTAACTAGCGGATTGCAGACCCCTAAACTAACCGCACAACTAGAAGTAGCCGTGGGACTTACCTACAATGACCTAGACGCCTTGTCACAGCCGGAGAGTTAACTAAGCCTAAAGATAGAAAGTGGAAAGCTAACTGCCCCAGAGAAGCACCCCAAAGGAATAGGAAGCCCCCACAGATATATTGGCGGTGAGACAAGATGAAATACAAACGCAGGCAGAAAATAGAGTAAGCACACGCTGGGGCCCAAAACTATCTAGATAGACAGGACAGGAAAGAATACTGTCTGCAATCCAGCAAAACCCTAGGAATAATTCCAGCAAGTCTGATTTCCAAAAATACTGAGACCACACGATCTCTCCCCCGCTAGATCAGAACTCTGGTGTGAACAGGCAGCTAACCAGCAGACACTGAAATAACAGGGACTGAACAAATAAACAGTGGTAAATGAGAAACAGAGACCAGCACAAGCCCCGACCGGGGAACCTGGCTGACCTCACTCCAGAAGGGCCGAAAAACAAAAGGAAAACAAAAGCCTCATAAACAAGCAGCAAATAACTTATCTGAAAGTTGCAGGAGACAGCAGGAAGCAAGCTGACTTCCAAATGGGACCAGGAAGAACAACAAATCACCGGCGAGGATCATGGAAGGTTACTCCTTTATATCTCCCCAGTCAGTGCTACCTGATTGCCAATCGTCCCCAGCTGATGGACTTCTGTTAGCAAAGGCAGCTTCACTACTATCAGCAGCCACCAGAGGGAGCCCAAACTCCGAAGTCAGATCCAGAGCGTTCACAACAGTACGGTAGACCTGGCAGAGTAGCAGGCTGGACTGAAGGCGGAACCGGGTGAACAGGAACGATACATCGATCTGAACAAGAGTCTCCCCAGTGCAGAACCTCCCCCGTCTTCCAATTAAGAACTGGTTCATGCTTCCGGAGCCATGGGAGACCTAAAAGGAAGGGATGAGACAAACCAGGCAACACATAAAAATGAATAATTTCTGAATGCATAAGACCTACCCACCGGCTCTGTCAGGAACTGAACGGGCTCTGTCAGGGGTTTGCCATCCACGGAGATCACCCGCAATGGTTCAGAAAGACGCTGGACTGGTATCTAGCAACGGTCCACCACCGTCTGCTGGACAAAATTCTCGGCAGCTCCAGAGTTCAGAAAACAAAGTTCAGAAAATTTTACCGTGCTCAAGGACACAGAGACCGTTATTTACAGGGAAGGAGAGAGATGCCTCTCACCTAGGGTAGCCTCTCCTACCGACCCTAGGCACTGAAGTTTTCCGGTCTCTTCGGACAGGCGTGAATCCGGTGCACAGAGCTACCACAGTAGTAGCAACTTCCTTCTTTGCGACGCGCCTCCTAGAGGCGGCTGGCCAAATGTACTTGATCAACCTCCATGACCTCAGGAGATGGAGGCGAGATAGCCATCTTAGGGGAACTAAATCTCAGGTGGTAGGGCCTTTGTCGTGTTTGATCTCCTTGAGATGTTCCTGAAAACGCAGGTCAATCCGGATTGCCAAGGATATCAGATCATCCAGGGTTGGAGGAATGTCCCGTCCTGCCAGCTCAACCTTCACTCTTCCTGATAGACCTTCCCAAAAGGCGGCCACCAAGGCCTCGTTGTTCCAGGATAGTTCAGATGACAGGAAACCGAACAGCATACTGAGCCACTGAGGGCCTCCTGGCGCAGCCGAAGAAGAGCAGAAGCTGTTAATGTGGCACGACGGGGTTCGTCTAAGGTCCTGCGAAATACTTCTAGAAAAGACTGGAGATTATTAATCATAGGATCCCCCCCCCTCTCTCCCACAGCGGATTCATCCAGGTGAGGGCCTCACCAGCAAGATCAGACATAATGAAGCCCACCTTGGACCGATCAGAAGAAAACATATGCCCCAAAATTTCAAAGTGCAGCGTGCACTGGTTGATAAAGCCACGACACTGAACGGGATTGCCGTGGAAGCGGGCAGGGGCCGTCAGGTCAGGGCTTTTACTAGCCGTGCAAGTGGATACCTAAATGCCAGTACAGACGGGTGCAGCAGAGGATATCAACGAATCCAAGCGTGTGGACAAGTTGCGTAGATAGGTCATGATTTTGTCCTGTTGATCCCTCAGCCGGGTAACCTCTTGACATATCTCCACAGCCGGGGATCCCTGGGATCCAGCGGGTTCCATGGCCGGAGCAAGCTGTAATGAATGGAAGCGGAGGCAAAAGTGGTGAAGTTCACATTCGTCTTTTATTTTTAGAGTGGAACCTAGGGACCACTGTCCGGGGGGCTCCAAAGGGGGCGTAAGTAAGTGAGCCCCAGACACCCGTAGTAAGTCCCCTCGAACAGGGTCAGAATAGAATGTCTAGGGGACACAAGGTGCTACCTCCAGTTAGACCCCGGACACGTGGCAGCTGTCCCAGCGGGACCAACGGGTAAAGAGCTTTAACAGATATGTTAGAGCAGACTGATGAGTCCAAGGTACTCGGGTATAAGTTGGTACAGGCGTAGTCCAGAGTTTCAGATGGCTGAGTGGCGCAACGGAACAGACCTGGCGTCGTCCGAACATACATTGTCCTGGACAGCCGGGTAACCGATAACTGATAGTCTGTGGAGACAAATAGTGTAAGCGAAGCAGAAGGCAGAACACTGCAACAACACAGGCACAAACACAGCGGAACCGAAGTTAGCAATAGAAGATACTTTTTGCTCTGGCGCCCTCTCTATGGCAGAGGGCCAGAAATAGTGCACACAAAGAATTCATTGGTTAATTACTTTTTGAAAAATGCATGCTGTCTCTTTAAGAGACCTAAAGAACGCGCGCTCGTGGCCTTAATCTCATACCAGCGGATGTGCTGGCCGCACGCCAGGAAGCAGGGGAAGGAGTGGGACCGCAGACACAGACTGAGGCCGAGGGCCCCGCTGGGGGTCTTGCTGAGGTATGGCCCCCACAGCACAAGGACGGGGGCCCTTCCGAGTGTCCCGCTGAGGTATGGGCACAGATGTAACAACGTGATTATCTATGGGAATAACGGGGGATATGACCGGAGAGGTGAGAGGCTCTGATGTCATCACATGGAGCAAAAAATGATAACGGTCCTAGGAGCGCAGGAAATAAGACCAAAACAAGGATATTAGTGTTGAACCACAACGCGTTTCAACGGTTAAACCGTCTTCATCAGGTGAAAGTTTTTTAAGGAAGAACAGGAAGGGGCATTTAAACAAATAGCGACCAATGAAAATCACAATCAGCAGGTCACATGATAAGAACAAATCGCATAATAAAACAATAAGGTCACATGATAAAAGCATAATACGAACAAGACATATATATATATAAAAAAAATATAAAAAAGATTAAATAAAGCCCCTAAACCTGATAAAAATATAAAACATGATAAAAAAGATAAGAACAGGGAATAAAAACAACATATGATAAAATAACATTTTAAAACAGAAAAATCACCTGTTAACCTTTTCAGTGGTGAGATTTAACCCCTCAGGCGCCAGAGTCCCCAACTTAAAAATCCAAAAGCTTTCCCTTTTAATCAGGCTCCCATATCGATCAGAAGCATTGCCTGTTCTTCCTTAATAAACTTCCACCTGATGAAGACGGTTTAACCGTTGAAACGCGTTGTGGTTCAACACTAATAGCCTTGTATTGGTCTTATTTCCTGCGCTCCTAGGACCGTTATCATTTTTTGCTGTATTCTATATCCTCTGAAGGTTGGCGGCTGGAGCTGCGATGGACTTCATTTTTTTTTTTTTTTTACAATTTGCGGCCCTCACAGCGCTTTCTAGTGACCGCTTTCTTTTTCCCTTGATTTCACTGATGTCATCACATGACCTCATTATCTATGGAAATATCAGGGAATATAACCGGAGAGATAGAGGCTCTGATGTCATCACATGACCTCATTATCTATGGGAATAACAGGGGATATGACCGGAGAGGTGAGAGGCTCTGATGTCATCACATGACCTCATTATCTATGGGAATAACGGGATATGACCGGAGAGGTGAGAGGCTCTGATGTCATCACATGACCTCATTATCTATGGAAATATCAGGGAATATAACCGGAGAGGTGAGAGGTTCTGATGTCATCACATGACCTCATTATCTATGGGAATAACGGGATATGACCGGAGAGGTGAGAGGCTCTGATATCATCACATGACCTCATTATCTATGGGAATAACAGGGGATATGACCGGAGAGGTGAGAGGCTCTGATGTCATCACATGACCTCATTATCTATGGGAATATTGGGATATGACCGGAGAGGTGAGAGGTTCTGATGTCATCACATGACCTCATTATCTATGGGAATAACAGGGGATATGACCGGAGAGGTGAGAGGCTCTGATGTCATCACATGACATCATTATCTATGGGAATATTGGGATATGACCGGAGAGGTGAGAGGCTCTGATGTCATCACATGACCTCATTATCTATGGGAATAATGGGATATGACCGGAGAGGTGAGAGGCTCTGATGTCATCACATGACCTCATTATCTATGGGAATATCGGGATATGACCAGAGAGGTGAGAGGCTCTGATGTCATCACATGACCTCATTATCTATGGGAATAATGGGATATGACCGGAGAGGTGAGAGGCTCTGATGTCATCACATGACCTCATTATCTATGGGATATGACCGGAGAGGTGAGAGGCTCTGATGTCATCACATGACCTCATTATCTATGGGAATAACAGGGGATATGACCGGAGAGGTGAGAGGCTCTGATGTCATCACATGACCTCATTATCTATGGGAATAATGGGATATGACCGGAGAGGTGAGAGGCTCTGATGTATCACATGACCTCATTATCTATGGGATATGACCGGAGAGGTGAGAGGCTCTGATGTCATCACATGACCTCATTATCTATGGGAATAATGGGATATAACCGGAGAGGTGAGAGGCTCTGATGTCATCACATGACCTCATTATCTATGGGATATGACCGGAGAGGTGAGAGGCTCTGATGTCATCACATGACCTCATTATCTATGGGATATGACCGGAGAGGTGAGAGGCTCTGATGTCATCACATGACCTCATTATCTATGGGAATAACGGGATATGACCGGAGAGGTGAGAGGCTCTGATGTCATCACATGACCTCATTATCTATGGGAATATCAGGGGATATGACCTGAGAGATGATGGGCTCTGGAGATGTCTGTAGTGATATTATTAGATCAAAATAGCAAGTGGATCAAATTAACCAAAATAATATTCTTTATACGTAGCCAAATGGGATTTTATAGTCATACTATTTGATGATGCATATGAGGAATCGAGACAATTGATTGGCAAAATAATAAGTACTAATAGCCAAAATAAGGAGTACTAATAGCCACAGGTTGTTAGACCTCATTAATGATCCCTTAGGGGTCAGATGTTATGTATTTTTTTTTTTGTGTTTCTGCTAACAAAAATACTTTTAATAATTTATGATTTTGACTGTCCTATATATGTACACCACATTATATATGCGTATGACATAGGGAGATGAGTCATGGCCCCGATCTGGACAAAAAGGGGGAAGGCATAATAAGGATACAGTGTTACAATATTGGTGTCATATCCTGAGGTCTTTTTGAGCTATTGGGAATACTGATGAGAGAGCTCGGACCTATGCTATAGGAGACAGGAATGATAATGTATATAACGTTATGGGAGTCTAGTACCCCACGGATGTGTATTTTGAGTTACAAAAGAGCCTAATCAAACCCTTATTTATATATATATATATATATAATCATCTGGGGTGATTCGTTGCGGTATAATCTATTAAGCTGCTGACTCAAAATAATTTATAAACAAAGGGCAAAAACTAGACCTTTATGAATGAGGATAGTAATTTTGGCCCTGTTGGTAAATTTGTGGTGTGTTTTTTGTTGCACAATGTTGCACTGGCACATTTGCACTTTAAATAAGCTATTTTAATAATCTGAATAAAGGTTATATTTTAATAAAATCCCATTTGGCTACGTATAAAGTGATATTATTAATGTTTCCACACTCAGGATTACACAGTAGTGAACACCTCTAGTGATCGCTGTCAGGTCCCTGTGTCTGAAGGACGGGGAGGAACCCTGAGCCCAATCCCGGGGCCTCCACCTCACCCCCGGATACATGAGGACATCAATGAGCAGAAGATCCTAGAACTCACCAACAAGATGATTGAGCTGCTGACTGGAGAGGTGACGCTGTTGGGAATGCTGGGACATTATACAGGACAGCACTGGAGGATTCTGGGTGATGACGGTATCATTGTGTGTGTCAGGTTCCTATAAGGTGTCAGGACGTCACCGTCTATTTCTCCATGGAGGAGTGGGAGTATCTAGAAGGACACAAGGATCGGTACCAGGAGGTGATGATGGAGGAGCACCGGCCCCGCACATCACCAGGTAATAGACAGGACTAAATACACACGGCCTATAATTCTCTGTATGTAATAATGATGTCCATCCTGTCTGTGTCTCCTCAGTTCTCTCCAGTGAGAGGACAACCCCAGAGAGATGTCCCGCTCCTCCTCCTCCACAGGACCATCAGGTAGATGGAGATCTCCCTATGATGTGTAGACGGCTGTGACGTCCTTGTGTTCAGTCTTGTTTTCTCCTCCAGTATTATATGTTTTATACTTGTGTAATGAGAGCGGTGGAGACGGCAGGATCACAGCTGACCACAGACATCACATGTCCGGATCTTCTCACCATTATTCCCGGGGACTTCTCCCATCATCGGGGACTTTTACAATATTTGTTTTGCAGGTTTTGGATCCGGATAAAGATCTGAACAATATTAATGGTCCAGAGAGAAATGTGAGGGGCGATCAGCGGTGCAAAGAGGAGACCCCTAATGTGAGGAGCGATCAGCGGTGTAAGGAGGAGACCCCTAATGTGAGGGGCGATCAGCAGTGTAAGGAGGAGACCCCTAATGTGAAGGGAGATCAGCGATGTAAAGAGGAGACCCCTAATGTGAGGGGAGATCAGCGGTGTAAAGAGGAGACCCCCAATGTGATGGACGATCAGCGGTGTAAAGAGGAGACCCCTGATATGAGCGGCGATCAGCAGTGTAAAGAGGAGACCCCTGATGTGAGGGGCGATCAGCGGTGTAAAGAGGAGACACCTGATGTGAGGGGCGATCAGCGGTGTAAAGAGGAGACACCTGATGTGAGGGGCGATCAGCGGTGTAAAGAGGAGACGCCTGATGTGAGGGGCGATCAGTGGTGTAAAGAGGAGACGCCTGATGTGAGCGGCGATCAGCGGTGTAAAGAGGAGACCCCTGATGTGAGCGGCGATCAGCGGTGTAAAGAGGAGACCCCTAATTTGAACGGCCATCAGCGGTATAAAGAGGAGACCCCTACAGATCACTGCCCAGGTGAGGGTCTTTAGATGAATATTCACTTTCAGCACATTCTGAATTAATAATGATGTGATCCTGTTATATGTGAGGTCACAGGTCGTCATTTATAATATGGATGATAATATACCTTATATACTCGAGTATAAGCCGAGATTTTCATCCCATTTTTTAGGGCTGAAAGTCCCCCTCTCGGCTTATAATCGAGTCATATACAGGGGGGAGGCGGAGCGCAGCTGTTTTATATACTTACCCCTCCGCCGGCGCGGTCTCTGCAGCCCCTGCTCTTCTCTCACGGTCTCCGGCGCCTGTGTTCAGCGGTCAGGTAGTACCGCTCATTAAAGTCATGAATATGCACATATTCATGACTTTAATGAGCGGTACCACGTGACCGCTGAACACTGGCACCAGAGACTGCGGGAGAAGAGCAGGGCAGAGACGCGCCGGCGGAAGGGTGAGTATAAGCGATATTTACCGGTCCCATTCCACCGCTGCTCGCCGCTGTGTCCTCGGGTCCTCTTGCTGCGATGTTCAGGCAGAGGGCGCGATGATGTGGTTACTGCGCGCGGTGCCCGCTGCCTGATCATTCACTGCTGGAGGACCCGGAAGACAGCGGCGCTCAGCGGCAGAACGGGTGACAGGTAAATATCGCAGGTGCCGTGGCCCTGAGCGAGCGGTGACACCGGCACCTGTCCCCCAGCGACGAGAGGTGAGTATGTCTTTTTTTTTTTTTTGCAGCTGCGGCAGCATAAGGGGCCTATTCAATGCAGCATCTATGGGGGAATAATCTATGGGGGCACAATCTATGGAGCATCTATGGGGGCATAATCTATGTTGGCACAATCTATGGAGCATCTATAGGGGCATAATCTATGGGGGCATAATACATGGAGCATCTATGGGGCATAATACATGGGGCATCTATGGCGGCATAATCTATGGAGCATCTATGGGGGCATAATACATGGGGCATCTATGGGGGCATAATCTATGGAGCATCTATGGGGGTCATAATACATAGGGCATCTATGGGGCATAATACATGGGGCATCTATGGGGGCATAATCTGTGGAGCATCTATGGGGGCATAATCTATGGAGCATCTATGGGGCATAATACATGGGGCATATATGGGGGCATAATCTGTGGAGCATATATGGGGGCATAATCTAAGGAGCATCTATGGGGGCACAATCTATGGAGCATCTATGGGCACAATACATGGGCAGCATATGGGGCACAATACATGGAGCATCTTGTGGGGCATAATACATGGGGTAGCATATAGGGCATAATCTCATTTTCCACCCTAGGCTTATACTCAAGCGATAAGTTTTCCCAGTTTTTTGTGGCAAAATTAGGGGGGTCAGCTTATACTCGGGTCGGCTTATACTCAAGCATATATGGTAATTATTTTTAATATTAAATTAAATGTCCAGTTTTATCAATATTTTAATATTTCTGCAGCCGCTGGAGGCTGCCATTTTTATTTGCCAGTGTGTAAGTGTCTATGTTAGTGTCTGAGCTCCTGTGCCCAGCGGCGGCCTTAGTTGTGGTGTGTAAGTGGGTATAGTGGACTTTGGCCGGTGTCCGATCAATCTCCTACATTGTGGCTGCCTCCGGCTGTGAACTGGGTATGCTGTAAATAAAGCTGAGTGTATGTATGTGTGTATGTATCAAGCCACGCCCACTCCACATAGCCCCGCTCACTCATTCCACACGCACAGCCCCGTCCACACGACCCACGTTGGCGCACACGGGCGGAGACACATTCACCTTGAATGCCACCGTGCAAAACTCACCGGTTGCAACTTCCCAGCTGCTGCGAGCTACAATCAGACCTGCCGCCTTCAAAGTTTCAGTGTGCGGCAGGCACAGGCCACATTTAGCTCGTCGTGTCTAGAATGGAGTTTCTCCTGTGAGGCATGACGTCAAGGGAAAGGGAGGAGCCTCATGGATTACACCGCTGTGCTCATAACAGGAAGTTGCTGTGCATGTGTGAGGGGAAGAGAGGAGTGAGGGAAGAGAAAAGTGAGGAGAAAATGAGAGGTGTGAGGGGAAAATGAGAGGTGTGAGCGGAAAATAAGAGGATTGAAGTGAAAATGAGAGGAGTGAGGTGAAAATGAGAGGAGTGAGGGGGAAAATAAGAGGTGTGAGGTGAAAATGAGTGGAATGAGGTGAAAATGAGTGGATTGAGGTGAAAATGAGAGGAGTGAGGTGAAAATGAGTGGATGGAGGTGAAAATGAGAGGAGTGAGGTGAAAATGAGAGATGTGAGGAGGAAAATGAGAGTAGCGAGGGGGAAAATGAAAGGAGTGAAGGGGAAAATGAGAGGAGTGAAGGGGAAAATGAAGGAGTGAGGGGAAAATGATAGGTGTGAATGGTGGGAAAATAAGAGAAGTGAGGGGGAAAATGAGAGAAGTGAGGTGCTGCAGTATAAGGTTGTGTATAGAGAAGAGTGAGGAGCTTCAGGTGTAGGCTGTGTATAAGGCAATGTTCACACGTTCAGTATTTATAAGCCAAAACCACGAGTGGGAGAAAAATACAGAAGTGGTGAAGTGTTTCTAATAACTTTTCTGTTGTGAACACTCTTGGTCCGGCTTTTGAGTTTGGACTCCCTCTGGTGGTTGCTGCTGGTAATGCAGCTGCTCTGGCTAACAGAGGTTGATCACCTGAGGAGGATGATTGGAAATCAGATGTTTCTGACTGGAGAGATATAAGTGAGCAACCATCCTTGGGTTGTTGCCGGTGATTTGGTCTTCTTCCTGAGCCTTCTGGAAGTCAGCTTGTTCCCTGCTTTGTCCTGCACCTTTCAGATAAGTTATTTGTCTGTTTTAATCTGTGGCATTTTGCTTTTCTCTGTTCTCTGCCTTGCTGGTGCAGTCCAGCCAGGTTCCCTATTGGGACCTGTGCTGGACTCTGTTTTCCTTGCCACAGTTTGTCAGTCTATTCAGTATTGCTAGTCTCCTTGTAAGGTTCTGTGTACATGTTCCTGAAACTCAGTTTGTTCGTCAGCCATTTTACTTTCTGTCTTGCTGCAGCTATCTTGCCCTCAGTCAATATGGAGTTTCCAGCTTGCATGTTTCCGCCCTGATTCTCTCCTTTTGCTTCTTAAGCAGCCACAGCTGAGCAATCAGTGCTTCAGAATCTAGCCTGCAGTGAACCTGTGACCTGACTCCTGAAGCCTTGGACCTTGTACTCCAGCTATTCCTACTAAGGAACTCTGAAGCACTTGTGGACTCTGAACCCTGCTCTTTGAAAGACCCACGTTTGCATGGACTTATGGTAACAGAGAAGAAGATCCTGAACCTATTGTGGAGAGTGATTGCTGAGCTTAGATTACTCTGGCCTGCTGTGTCTCCTGCTTCTGTGTCTGCAAACTGTGTGACTATTTTTGCCAACTTGTATGAAGTAATACAAGACTTTCTATATCAAACCTGTGTCTCATGTATTTTCATCGCACCCAAGCACAAGACGCTATATGAACTGTACTACATACATTACAAGATTCTGAAGCCAAACGTTAGTGTCTGCTGGGTCTGGAAAGGCTGTGTCTGCTGTAACTGTGGATATCAGACGTCCGGTTGTACTTTCTGTGATGACAGTGGTTGTGACTTCTCACAACCATTCCAGGTGAGCAATTCCCTTAAGTGTTTTTTTTTCTGCAGTGTTACCACAGGTAAACACTATTGTTTTTTTTTTTCTTTTCTCTTTTTTGTCTGCTGTAACTGTGGATATCAGATGTCCGGTTGAACTTTCTGTGATGATAGTGGTTGTGACTTCTCACAACCATTCCAGGTGAGCAGTTCCCTTAATTTTTTTTCTCTCTGCAGTGTTACCACAGGTAAACACTATTGTTTTTTTTTTTTCCTCTCCTCTTCTTCCAGTACTCCTGTCTTAAAAGATCTGGAAAATGGAGGCCCGCATAAAGGAACTTTGCGGAGTGACTGATAATATCCTTGCAGATTTGCAGAATATAAAGACCCGTTTTACAAACCTACAGGACCTCACTAATCACAATTTGCAAGTGTTTGGACAGACTGCCCAGGATTTGCGAGCCAGGATTGAGGTTCTAGAGGGGCGAGTTCAGGCTCCTACCGTAGCCCCGAGTTCTGGGATTCCCAAGTTGCCCCCTTTTCGTTTTGGCGGTGAACGTGAGAAATTCAGGGGATTTATTAATCAATGCAATCTTTTTTTTTCTGCACATGCTTCACAATTTCCCACTGAACGATCTAAGGTGCTTACTATAATTATGTTGCTTACCAACAAGGCTTTGATGTGGGCAAACCCTCTGATTGAGACTGAGGATGATTGTTTGAATCACCTTGATGATTTTATTTCAGCCATGGGGCAGGTGTTTGATGACCCCAATCGAGGTGCAACAGCTGAAGCAGCCATGTTAGCTTTGCGCCAAGGTAAGCACTCGGTAGCTGAATATGCCTTGGATTTCAGGAGATGGGCCCTTGATACCACCTGGGACAGTTCCGCCAAAAAATCTATTTTTAGAAAGGGGTTATCTCCACTGATTAAGGATGAACTTGCTCGTGCCGACCCTCCCACTGCGTTAGGTGACTTTATTAACTACTGCATCCGTATTGATACTCGTCTGACTGAACGCAGGCAAGAGAAATGGTTTGAAAGCAATCGCACTAACCTTTTCCTACCTTCCTCTCCAGCTAAGGAACCTTTGAGTAGGATTACACGGGAACCTGAACCTGAACCCATGCAGGTAGACTCTTTACAACGACGGGTTAGTGATGCACGCAAGGAACATCGTTTTAAGGAGAATCTATGTTTCTATTGTGGTAAGTCAGGGCACTTCATTATAAACTGCCCCAGCCGTTCTCGTAAGACTACTGCAGCACTCATTCACTGTGAGTGTTGCGAGAGGGGATCTGTCAGGTCCGAGCCTCAGGCTCCAGAGAGATCTGCAGCAACAGATCTTGATTTCTCGGACTTAAACTCCGTTACCTCTGAGGACGTTGACTGTATAAACGCTGCCATTTTTCAAGTTTCCTCAGCGGTGTCCCAGCTGAGTTGTAAGAAAAACAATTCTCATTGCTTTCTTTCCATCAAACTCTGGGTTGACTCAACTTGGGTGTCTAGCTCTGCTATGATCGACTCAGGGGCAAGTGGAAATTTTATGGATGTCTCCTTTGCTCTGAAACAGGGGATACGTTCAGTGAAGAAGGCTACTCCAGTACAGATGGAAACTGTGGATGGCTCCCTGCTGACCTCTGGACCAGTGGATCAGGAAACAGAGCCTTTGAGGGTTCTTATGGGTAAAGATCATCAAGAGAAACTGTCCTTTATGCTTATCTCTTCTCCCCACTTTCCCATTATTCTAGGGCTACCATGGCTGCAGGCTCAGAATCCTACCATTAACTGGGAGACCAAGGAATTACACTTTCCAGAGAAACAGATGAGTCCAAAAGTTTCAGCTTGCTCTGTTCCTAAAGGAACCGTGTCAGTCCCTGAACTACCAGCTGTATACCAGGACTATGTGGATTTATGTGACAAGAAGAACGCTGACCAGCTTCCTCCTCACCGTCCATATGATTGTCCAATTGAATTATTGCCTGGAGCAGAGATACCTTTTGGTAAGATCTACCCCCTGGCGGGGCCTGAGCTAAAGGCTTTAAAGGATTACATAGATGAAAATCTAGCCAAGGGCTTCATACGCCCCTCTTCATCTCCTGCAGGTGCACCCATCTTCTTTGTAAAGAAGAAAGATGGATCTCTGAGACCCTGCGTAGACTATAGGGAACTCAATAAGGTTACTATTAGAAACCGTTATCCATTGCCTTTAATCCCTGAGTTATTGGAGAGAGTGCGACATGCCAAAATTTTCTCTAAACTAGATCTTCGTGGGGCCTATAACTTAGTCCGTATTAGACCTGGGGATGAATGGAAGACTGCATTCAGGTCACGCTATGGACACTTTGAATATCTAGTTATGCCTTTTGGTCTGAGTACCGCCCCAGCCACTTTCCAACACTTGGTGAATGACATCTTCAGGGATCTCCTAGATACATTCGTGGTGATTTATTTGGATGATATTCTAATTTTTTCTAACTCCACAGAGGAACATCATGGACATGTGAGAATGGTCTTGGAACGTCTAAGACAAAATCATCTTTACATCAAACTTGAAAAGTGTGAATTCCATAGGACCGAAATTCAATTTCTGGGGTATGTACTGTCTACACAAGGAATTAGTATGGATGGAAGCAAAACCCAAGCCATCAAGGATTGGCCAAGTCCTAGAAATGTGAAGGAGGTACAGCGCTTCATCGGGTTTGCCAACTTCTATAGACGTTTCATTAGAAATTTCTCTGAGGTAGTGTCACCTATCACCCAACTTACCCGGAAAGAGTCTAGGTTCTCCTGGACTCCCCAAGCCCAGGAAGCATTTTCCTGTCTAAAAGATAAATTTACCACTGCACCTATCCTAGTACATCCCAACCCCGAGCTTGCCTTCATAATAGAGGTGGATGCTTCAGACTGTGCCGTTGGAGCTATACTCTCTCAGAGAACAGGTGAGAAGAATGTCTTGCATCCCTGTGCCTTCTTTTCCCAGCAGTTGTCTTCGGCTGAGAGGAACTACGATGTGGGCAATAGAGAGTTGTTGGCCATTATTGCCGCCTTCAAAGAATGGAGACACCTTCTTCAGGGAGCTGCACAGCAAATAGTCGTCCTGACAGACCATCGTAACCTTGAATTTATCAGGTCGGCTAAGTGCCTGACTCCTCGCCAGGCTCGCTGGAATCTTTTCTTAAACCAATTTAATTTTATCATTTCTTATAGACCAGGATCGCGCAATGGAAAGGCTGATGCACTCTCTAGGATTTACTCAGCAGAGACACGTCCAATTACTCCTCCTAAGACTATTCTTCCTGACTCTAGATTCCTAGGAGTGATTCATAATCAAGACCTACTTAAAGACATCAAGGAAGCATACCATGCGGATTCCTTTCTGGCACAACCCCCAAGGGACGTAAGTCTTGTCTTTAAGAATGGTGTGTGGATTCAGGGACAACGCCTGTATATTCCTGAAACAGTCAGATTGAGAGTATTGCAACTCATTCACGATTCCAAGATAGCTGGGCATAGAGGAATTCTAAAGACACAGGAATTTCTTTCTCGTTTCTTTTGGTGGCCCACTTGCAGGAAGGATGTTTTAAACTATGTCACTTCATGTGAAGTCTGTGCAAGATGCAAAACACCTCGCTCCTCACCAACTGGTCTGTTACAGCCTCTTCCCACCCCGTCCCGCCCATGGGGATCCATTTCTATGGACTTCATTGTGGAGTTACCAACCTCTCAAGGGAAGAACACCATTCTAGTGGTGGTTGACCGTCTAACAAAGGCAGCTCATTTTATCCCTTGTGTCGGCTTACCCACTGCAAAACAGACATCAGATTTGATGATTAAAGATGTGTTTCGCTTACATGGAGTACCGGATGAGGTTATTTCGGATCGAGGGGTGCAATTCACTTCTAGGTTTTGGCAAAATTTCTGTGCAGCATTGGACATTAAAGTAAACCTTTCTTCTGCTTTTCATCCCCAGACTAATGGACAGACCGAACGAACCAATCAAACCCTGGAGCAGTATCTCCGCTGCTTTATCTGCCACCTACAGGATGATTGGGTGGATCTACTTCCATTAGCTGAGTTCTCTTATAACAACTCTCAGAGTGCCTCTACTAAGCAGTCTCCTTTTTACTCTAATCTAGGTTATCATCCTAACATTCTACCACGATTTCCCATAGAAACGCCTTTACCAGCAGTGGCTGAAAGAATCACGCTTTACAGAAGAATATGGATCTTCTAAAGGAAATCTGGAATCGGCTCAAGAAAGGTACAAGAAAGCAGCAGATAAATTTCGTAAACCTGCACCAGCTTTCAAGGTAGGAGACTTGGTCTGGCTGTCAACCAGAAATCTTAAGTTAAGGATTCCATCGTCAAGTTGGGACATAAGTACATTGGACCCTATAAAATCAGTAAAATTATAAGTGCCGTTGCTTGTCGTCTTCAACTGCCCAGAACTATGAGAATCCACCCTGTCTTTCATGTATCCCTACTAAAGGCTGCGACACCCAATACGTTTCCTGGACGTTCTTCTCCTTGTCCTGACCCAGTGCTAGTCGATGGTCAGGAAGAATTTGTGGTGGAAAGGATTTTAGATTCCAGGTTGTATAGAAATCAGTTACAATATCTGATTAAATGGCAGGGCTACCCAGTGGAGGACAACTCATGGGAACCAGTCAATAACGTTAATGCTCTTCGCTTGCTCCGTCAGTTTCATCAGAGGTACCCACACAAGCCTGGTCTGAGGTCATCCGAGGTTGTCCCTAAGGGGGGAGTAATGTAAGGTTCTGTGTACATGTTCCTGAAACTCAGTTTGTTCGTCAGCCATTTTACTTTCTGTCTTGCTGCAGCTATCTTGCCCTCAGTCAATATGGAGTTTCCAGCTTGCATGTTTCCCCCTGATTCTCTCCTTTTGCTTCTTAAGCAGCCACAGCTGAGCAATCAGTGCTTCAGAATCTAGCCTGCAGTGAACCTGTGACCTGACTCCTGAAGCCTTGGACCTTGTACTCCAGCTATTCCTACTGAGGAACTCTGAAGCACTTGTGGACTCTGAACCCTGCTCTTTGAAAGACCCACGTTTGCATGGACTTATGGTAACAGAGAAGAAGATCCTGAACCTATTGTGGAGAGTGATTGCTGAGCTTAGATTACTCTGGCCTGCTGTGTCTCCTGCTTCTGTGTCTGCAAACTGTGTGACTATTTTTGCCAACTTGTATGAAGTAATACAAGACTTTCTATATCAAACCTGTGTCTCATGTATTTTCATCGCACCCAAGCACAAGACGCTATATGAACTGTACTACATACATTACACTCCTGTTATTTCAGTATCTGTTGTTTTGCGTCCAGTTCACACCAGAGTTCTGATTTAGTGGGGGAGAGGTCGTGTGGCCTCAGTATTTTTGCATATCAGACGTTTTTTTGGAATTTTTCTTAGGTTTTTGCATGATTGCAGACAGTATCCTTTTCTGTCCTGTTCTATCCAGACAGTTTGGGCCCCAGCATTTGCTTACTCTATTTTCTGCCTGTGTTTTGTACTTCATCTGCCTCACCGTCAATATATGTTTGGGGGCTATCTATTCCTTTGGGGCTCTACTCTGGGGCAGTTTAGCTTTTCCCTTTCTCTCTTTAGGCTTACGTAGGTACGTCCCACAGCTAATTCTAGTTGTGTTGTCTGTTTAGGGGTCTGCAATCCGCTAAGTTACCCACCTCTCTGGTGTTGTGCTGCCTTGCCATTTCTTTGTTGTCCTCCTCGGTTACCATATAACACTTTTCCTCTGATTGTTTTACTCCAAGTTTTAGCTTAAAAATACTGAGGTAAAAATACTGACCAAATAACTTGTGAACGAGGTCTAAAGGAGAAAAGTGTGGTGCTGCAGAAGAAGTTGGCTGTGTAAACTACACGCTTTATTGCAATTAGTGCTATTTCTCTTGGAATTAAGTGCTCCAATTGTATATGGAAGAGGAGTGTGAGGTGCTGCCAGAGGAGGCGACTATCAATGAGAAAAGCTGTGCTGCAGAAAAATGCTGTGAATAAAGGGGAGCATGAGATGCCGGAGGAGGCTGTGTAAAAAGAAGGAGCATGAGGTGCAGGAGGAATAAGGCCCCTTAACTGCCGCCGTTAAAAGTCGTATTGGCAGTCGTTAAGGGGTTAATATTGTGTTCAACCACCAAAGCTGTTATGAACACTTTTAATCTGACTTCTGAGCTTCCTCTGGTGGGTGTTGCTGGTAGTGAAGCTGCCCTGGCTAACAGAAGCCTCCCAGTTGATGGGGATGATTGGCAGTCAGGTGTTGCTGACTGGGGAGATATAAGTGAGCAGCCTTCCTGTGATGTTCCACTAGAATTTTCTGTGTAAATATTCAGATTTGTTATGTGGTATAACAGCACCATCTAGTGGTCGTTTTATAGAATGTCTTTGGTTGTTGATATTGAGGTTTTTTGACATATCTACCACACCGTAGTTCATGAGTCATAGCTTTGATGACTCATCAGCCAGCCCCAGCAGCCATGTTTTTTTGCTCAGTGTACAACTAAGACAGTTCATTCCTGAGTACCTCCTGACATCAGAATCCAATAGTGATCTCTTACATCCAGATCTGTAGCCGCACAATCGGTAGGTCCTAAACACATTCACCATGAACTTGACAGCCGTATAAATATTGGGATGTTTACATCATGCTGTTATGAAAATGTGAGAGTTGTAGTCCATGCTTTTCCGACTGGTCAGTAAGCATGGGATATACCGCATGTTATATGTAACTACATGTTATGCATATAGTGTGTTCCCTCACCACTGTATATTGTGTATATATTGTATGCTTGCCACATGTTTGTGAGCACATAGTAAAATACTGTTATTTGTTCCACAGTTTTTTACCATATTCGATTCCTGCAATAAACTTGGTAACAGACATCACGTGTCTATCAAATCACTGTTGGGATCAAGGTTATGCTGTCTGCAAGGATTATGTACACATACACATAAGACGGGCAGAACAGTAAAAAACGATTAACCCTCGCAGGCTGGATAGAAGAACTGCGGATTCTCACATACTGATCGCAGTAAAACTGCCCGCTACAAGCTGGATAGAAGATACCGCAGCTCGCACATAGTGATCATCGTGAAACCAAGCTTCTGTCAAGCCTGAAAGAAAGGGCGCGAATCCTGTCAGAGCGTCACCATGTCAGCCGCAGAAGGTAGATCATTCACCACAAGATCTGCAATCTCAGCCAGCTGCAAAAGCTCAAAGAAGTCAGTGAGCAGCTCTACCATCGCCATTGCCCACGCAAAAGCAGAAGATGCCAAAGTGCGAGCATCGTTTGCTGAACAAGAAAGGCAATTAGAAGCAGAGGAAGCACAAATGAAGGCACACATGGAAGCAGAGGAAGCACGCATGAAAGCAGCTCTGGCCGAACAACAGGCACACATGGAAGCAGAGGAAGCACGCATGAAAGCAGCTCTGGCCGAACAACAAGCACACATGAAAAAACTAGCATTGGAGAGGGAAGCCGCAGTTGCACTGGCAGAGGCTGAAGTTTTGGAGGAGGCAGCAAGTATCGCAAGTAATAGACGCAGCAGTATTCTTGGATCAGAGCTCAGTCAACAGGACAAAGCACGACACACTTCAAAATACGTACTGCAGTATGCTAAGTCAGATGACGGTCTGTATTACGGTCCAGGAGCTGAGTCAACCCCTGCTTACAAACTCCAGCCTAATCCTGTCACACAACAAGCAGCCTCAGCCTTCCAAATGCCATACATCAAGCAAGACAGTAATTTTATATATCATCGGTCCCCAATGCAACCTGCATTCCAACCGACAGACAACTGCAGAGCAGCTCCAGCCTTCAAGAAGGAACAAGTAGATGGTAGTTATTACAACAAAGACAAGTTTAAAGACTACTCTAACCCACATGGACCTCTGCACCTCAGCTCGTTTCCAGATTCATCAAACAGAAATCAAGGTATGTCAGATGTTCTCAAATTCCTTGCTCGACGTGAGTTGATAACCCAAGGACTCTCCAAGTTTAACGACAAACCTGAAGGCTATAGAGCATGGCGATCCTCATTCAGAAATACAATCAAAGATCTGGATCTGTCTGCAAACGAGGAGGTTGACCTTTTAGTCAAGTGGCTAGGAAATGAATCCACAGAGCATGCAAAATGGATTAGGTACATCAATTTAGACTATCCCGACAGAGGACTAAACCTGATATGGGAGAGACTGGAGGAGTGTTACGGCTCACCAGAAGTGATAGAAAACGCACTCTTCAAAAGAATTGAGGATTTCCCCAAGATGCAAGGCAAAGGTTTCCAAAAACTGAGAGAATTGAGCGATCTGTTGACTGAACTTCAAGTTGCCAAAGCTCAAGGAGACTTACAAGGCCTAGCATTCTTGGACACAGCACGCGGTGTAAATCCCATAGTACGCAAACTTCCGCAAGGCCTGATAGATAAGTGGATCGGTCAAGGCTCCAAATACAAGGAACGATACAACATCCCATTTCCTCCATTCTCATTCTTTGTGGACTTTGTACACCAACAAGCAAAGATTAGAAATGACCCCAGCTTTGACTTCTCAATGTTTGACACCACGTACCCCAAATCAGGTAAACCTGTCTCAATGCGTAACCTGAGAGATACACCAGTGGCAGTACACAAAACCAGTGTATCTCTTCAAGACACTTCACGCAAAACTTATAGTACTGCAGAGACTGATAAGACCTCATCTAAAGACCCGTGCAAAGAATGCCCTCTGCATAAGAAACCACATTCGTTGCTGAAATGCAGAGGATTCAGAGAGAAACAGCTCAAAGATCGCAAAACTTTCCTCAAAGAAAACCACATTTGCTACAGGTGCTGCGCAGCAACTTCACATCTTGCAAAAGACTGTACAACAAACATTAAATGCTCAGAATGTGACAGTGAAGAGCATAACACAGCTTTACACCCAGGACCAGCTCCATGGACTCTCACACCCTCAGACCAGGTGGCAGAGCACGGCGAGGAGCAGAGAGACCCTACACCTCCTGAAGTGACACCTCAGTGCACCCAAGTCTGTGGAGAAGGACTTAGCAACAAATCTTGCTCCAAGATTTGTCTTGCCACAGTTTACCCCATTGGTCACAAAGAGAAAGCTGTAAAGTTGTATGCCATCCTTGATGATCAGAGCAACAGGTCTCTCGCTAATTCAACTTTCTTTGATATCTTCAACATTAAAGGAAACAGCTCGGCATATTCACTTAAGACTTGCACAGGTGTGAGTGAAGAAAAAGGGAGAAGAGCTACTGGTTACCAAATTGAATCCTTAAATGGTGAAACATCCCTGCCTCTGCCTACGCTGATAGAATGCAATCAGATCCCAAACAACAGAGAAGAGATTCCTACACCTGCAGCAGCATCACATCATGGACATCTGAAAAATATAGCGCACCTAATTCCTGAAGTCGACCCAGACGCTCCAATAGTACTTCTGCTTGGAAGAGACATCATAAGAGTCCACAAGGTGAGGAAACAGATAAACGGTCCTCACAGTTCTGCTTATGCTCAGAAGCTCGACCTAGGGTTTGGTCATTATAGGCGATGTCTGCCTAGGAAGCGTTCACAAGCCAACCACTGTGAATTCTCTCTTCACAAATACATTGGAAAATGGACGTCCATCCCTCTTTCAGCCTTGTCCTAACAGATTCCTTGTAAGAGAGAAGCCTACAAGTGTGTTATACCCGGACTGTGCAGAAGATGAAGATCATCTGGGGTGTACAGTGTTCCAGAGGACAAAGGCAGACAACGACCCTACCAAAGACGTCATAGAATACCGCATGAAGGTACATGTTTTTGGCAATAGTCCATCTCCTGCTGTCGCCATTTATGGACTGCGACTCTCTGCCCAAGAAGGTGAAGAAAACTATGGGCAAGACGTTAAGAAGTTTGTTGAAAGAGACTTCTATGTGGATGATGGCCTAAAGTCACTTCCCTCACCAGAGGCTGCAATCAGCCTACTCAAGAGGACTCAACGTATGCTTTCCTGTTCAAACCTCAGACTGCATAAAATAGCTTCAAACAGCGAAGATGTTATGGCAGCCTTCCCAGTTCAAGATCATGCCAGCGATCTGAAAGACCTAGACTTTGCAACGGACCCCATACCCATGCAACGCAGCTTAGGGCTCAGCTGGGATCTCAAGTCTGACACCTTTACCTTCCAGGTTGACCAAGAGCAAAAGCCCTTCACATGACGTGGTGTCTTATCCACCATCAACAGCCTATATGATCCACTTGGATTTGCAGCACCAGTCACCATCCAAGGTAAGACTCTCCTCAGAGATTTAACTGCAGACACATGTGATTGGGACTCTCCACTTCCCCCAGAGAAAGAAGCTCTATGGGTAACCTGGAGAGACTCTCTAAAGACATTGTCTAATCTACACATTCACAGACCATATGCTCACATCTCTGCTGCAGAGGTTCAGACTAAGCAGTTGTGTATATTTTGTGACGCTTCAGTAAAGGCGATAGCTGCAGTCGCTTACCTTAAAACAACAGATATCAAAGGTCAAGTCCAGATTGGCTTCGTGATGGGAAAGGCAAAATTGGCACCATGTCCTGAGCTTACCATACCAAGACTGGAACTTTGTGCTGCTGTTCTAGCAACAGAGCTAGCTGAGCTCATTGTGACAGAGATAGATTTAAAGCTTGAAGATACGGTGTTCCATACAGACAGTAAAGTAGTGCTGGGTTACATTCACAATGAGACTAGAAGATTCTATGTCTACGTACATAACAGAGTTCAAAGAATCAGGAAGTCAACACGACCTACCCAGTGGCGTTATATATCAACTGATCACAACCCAGCAGACCACGCAACAAGAGCTGTTCCTGCAGCCCATCTTAAAGACACTACATGGCTCACAGGACCAGCATTCCTCTACAAATCAGTACAAGACACTTTTGAGAAAGACACATTTGAAATGTTAGAACCAGATTCTGATGCAGAGATTCGTCCTTATGTTTCTACCTTACAGACCCGGAATAAATGGCAAGCCAGTAAACCCAACATGGAGGTTGGTAATGTTGTTCTTGTCAAAGACACTCAGTCAAAAAGAAATGACTGGCCTTTGGGACTGATAACCAAAGTGTTTCCAAGTGAAGATGGAAAAGTTAGGAAAGTGGAGGTCAAGATCTGCAGGCAACACGAACCTAAACTTTTCCTCAGACCAGTCACTGAGCTGATTTTGTTGCTCTCTCCAGAGGTACCTTAAAGTGGTATCTTTAAGATACCAGGCGAGGAGTGTGATGTTCCACTAGAATTTTCTGTGTAAATATTCAGATTTGTTATGTGGTATAACAGCACCATCTAGTGGTCGTTTTATAGAATGTCTTTGGTTGTTGATATTGAGGTTTTTTGACATATCTACCACACCGTAGTTCATGAGTCATAGCTTTGATGACTCATCAGCCAGCCCCAGCAGCCATGTTTTTTTGCTCAGTATACAACTAAGACAGTTCATTCCTGAGTACCTCCTGACATCAGAATCCAATAGTGATCTCTTACATCCAGATCTGTAGCCGCACAATCGGTAGGTCCTAAACACATTCACCATGAACTTGACAGCCGTATAAATATTGGGATGTTTACATCATGCTGTTATGAAAATGTGAGAGTTGTAGTCCATGCTTTTCCGACTGGTCAGTAAGCATGGGATATACAGCATGTTATATGTAACTACATGTTATGCATATAGTGTGTTCCCTCACCACTGTATATTGTGTATATATTGTATGCTTGCCACATGTTTGTGAGCACATAGTAAAATACTGTTATTTGTTCTGACTCGCACCACATATGTGGATACCAGGGCTATGGGGTACTCGGAGCCGAGCCCATGGAAATCTATGGGAGTTGTCACTGGTAGCGGTGGCTCGGTCCGTGGCCCTGGCGGTCATGCAATGGGGGTATTTACAGGGGATTTGGAATAGTTTGTGACGCCACCTGTGGTTTCTGGTCAATTGTACCAGCGCTGCTGTAAGGGTCATAGAATCATAGAATCATAGAATGGTAGAGTTGGAAAGGACCTCCTGGGCCTTCTGGTCCAACCCCTGCTCAAAGCAGGATTCTCTAAATCATCCCAGACAGATGTCTATCCAGCCTCTGTTTGAAGACTTCCATTGAAGGAGAACTCACCACCTCTTGTGGCAGCCTGTTCCACTCATTGATCACCCTAACTGTCAAAAAGTTTTTTCTAATATCTAATCTGTGTCTCCTCCCATTCAGTTTCATCCCATTGCTTCTAGTCTTTCCTTGTGCAAATGAGAATAAAGATGATCCTTCTACAATGTGACAGCCCTTGAGATATTTGTAGACAGCTATTAAGTCTCCTCTCAGCCTTCTTTTTTGCAAGCTAAACATTCCCAAATCCTGCAACCGTTCCTCATAGGACATGGTTTGCAGACCGGTCACCATTCTGGTGGCTCTTCTCTGAACTTGCTCCAGTTTGTTGATGTCTTTTTTAAAATGTGGTGCCCAAAACTGGACACAGTATTCCAGATGAGGTCTGACCAAAGAGGAGTAGAGGGCAATAATGACCTCACGTGATCTAGACTGTATGCTTCTGTTGATACATCCTAGAATTGCATTTGCCTTTTTTGCTGCTGCATCACACTGTTGACACATGTTAAGTCTGTGATCAATTAGTATACCCAAGTCTTTTTCACATGTGCTGTTACTTAGCCCTATTCCTCCCATTTTGTATATGCTTTTTTCATTTTTATTGCCCAGATGTAGTACTTTGCATTTTTCCCTGTTAAAATCCATTCTGTTAGTTGCTGCCCACTGCTCCAGTTTATGTATATCTTTTTGAATCCTCTCTCTCTCTTCTCTAGTATTAGCTACCCCTCCTAGCTTTGTGTCATCAGCAAATTTGATCAGTTTACCCTCAATTCCTTCATCTAAATCATTGATAAAGATGTTGAACAATACAGGGCCCAAAACAGAGCCTTGTGGTACCCCACTTGAGACATTCTTCCAACTGGATGTGCATCCCCTGGGTCTTCACAGGGGATGTTATGGGCAGCTGGTGATAAGTCTCCCACAGGCGAGACGTGTCCCTGGAAGTCTATGGTGGTGATGCAGGGTGTAGTTAAGAATTCAGTCACACACAATGCAGCTTCTTTTCATACCTTTACTGGTAGATGGTTCAAGCAGATCCCGGGGAGCTGGTCGGGTGAAGAGTGCACATTCGGGTAACCGCTGAGCAGGTTAGAGGCCTCCTTTACTTCAATATGTATGTGAGTCCAACTTGCCTGAAGCGAAGTTAACTCTGCAATCTCCAGCTTTCTCAATGGCTGTAATGCCCGGCCAACATTGTGGTGGAGCCTTTTAGTTGGTGAGAACAGAGTCCCTCTATGCAGGGCCCTGCTAAAAGTCCTTGTTCCCCTGACTCCGTTTACGTGTTGGCGCTTAGGGCTGCTCTCTGCGACCTGTAGTCCAGATAGCCTCCGGTTATCTTGTTACTAAGCTTGAAACTCTAGCAACGCTTCGGACCCGGTGTCCGGTGAATTAGTGCAGGTAGTCCAATACCTGAAGCACTTCTCTCTGTCTTCTCCACTGTGCCCTTCGCCTGCTCTTGCTCTTATCATAAGCACTTGTAGCATTGATGGAATTGTCAGGTTTTCCAGAGCTCACTGTACAGCTCTCAGTATCCTCCAAGTCCAGACTGGACTGAGACTGAACTGCACTGTCCTCAGACAGGAAACAGACTGATCTGAGCTCTTCTCAGACAGGAAACTGAATGACTCACAGCTACGTGCCACTCCCTCTTATATCCCAGTGGGTGTGTCTGAAGTGTGAGTGACATGAATGATATCAAGCTTTTGCGATTACCTTCCTGTGCACTCTCCTGGATTTATGTGTGCCTTACATAGCTGGGCCACACATCCCCCTTGGTTAAACACAGCACTCCCGGGCTGTAAAAGAGAAAAGAACATTTTGTTTTGCATTAAACACAACACTTTTAACTCATCCCATCGGGAGGTGAGGATTCTTGAACGTTACAATTTGTACATGAAGAATACAAAAGTATCAAAGTATAAAAATATCAAACATTTTCATAAATACAAGATACTTGTGGAGGACCCGCACCAAAAACCTCCCACGTGGGTCCTGGGTGGGCTGCAGGACTTCATTGCAGACCTCACTCTAGGCCACACCATACGGGTTTTTCTTCAGAGGTAGTTGTGGTAGTTAGGTTTCATGTAAAACCAAGATAATGCACCGTAGTGCAACTATTTACAAAGCAAGTTCTTGGGCTGGCATAGTCCACAGCCTCGCAGTCCATGCATAATAAAAGACACATATATATATATATCAAGTATTCACTTTAAAGTGCAAACATCTTTATCAAACTTTATACAATTTGTCGGTAACAGTAAACCCTTGTCTGGGTAATGCTAACTAGTTTACTAGGACTACTCTTGATAGCGAATTGGTAATCTTCCCTTAGTTGTACGTTCTGACCTACGTGGTGTGGTGTCAGGTATAGTATTCTCTGGCCTATCTGTTCTGCGTACTGGCAAACGGTAATACTGTCTCAACCTTTCTATGGATCTGGCCAGCGTACTGGTGGCTGGGCGATGCGATTCGGTTTCACCAGGGATTCCACTTCTTGTGGTGCTGCTTCTTGTGGTTCCGCTGCTTGGGGTTCCTCTGGTTGAGGTTCTGCCGGAACAGGTCTTTCTGGAACGGGCTCAACTGGCACAATTGGTATGACTGGATGTAGAGACTCCTCTTGCGGTTGATAAAACTGCAACACAGGAATGATTACAGCATTCCTATTCTGGGCCAATCCGCAGGTAAATCTCCCAAATCCGTATGTATGACCGCTTCATCTCTCTCTTTCTGATTGACAACAGGGTTTTCTTCACGGAGCTTTAATGAGCCCGGACACAACTTTAAATGATCTCGAGACACAGTTGCCGTCGTTTTTCCTCCATCCTTGCTGATGGTACAGACCTTTCTGTTATCAAATTTGGAATTTTGCACGACATATGGCTCCTGTTCCACTGGTCATCCAACTTGTGCATTCTTCTTTCCTTTTGAGCACCATTTCTCCAGGCATAAAAGGCGTAGCGGAGCATTTTTGTTATAGTTCTTCTCTTGCTTTTCCCTTACTTGGTTGAGACTGTCTTCTACACAGGCTTGTACTCTCTTGTACTGTTCCTGTCGATTCATGTCCCAATCTTCAGCATTGTCATCAGCCTCTGGTTCTACCACACCAAGTTCCAAATCCATTGGCAGTCTTCCTGGTCTTGCTCTCATAAGGTAGGCTGGAGTGCAGTTGGTGGAACTGACTGGTATGTGGTTGTACAAGTCGACCAGGTCAGGTAACAAGTCTGGCCACCGATTTCTTTCTTCCAGGGGTACAGTTTTTAGTAAATCCATGACAATGTGATTCATCTTTTCACACAGGCCATTGGTTTGAGGGTGGTATGGTGTTGTTCTGATCTTCTTACACCCATACAATTGACAGAATTCCTGAAACAGTTCAGCTTCAAATGCAGGACCTCGATCAGTCAGTACCTGTTCAGGATATCCGTGTGGTCTGCAGAAACTTGCTTGGAAGGTCTTCGCTGCTGTCTCGGCTGTCAGATCTTTGACAGGGGCGACTACCAGAAATCTGGAATAGTGATCCACCATGGTCAGGGCATATGAGTATCCTGACCTGCTTGGGGACAACTTTACGTGATCCAATGCCACGATCTCCAAGGGACGAGTCGTTCGGATAGGCTGCAGGGGTGCCTTCTGACTACAGTAGTCTTTTCGTCTGAGTCCACAGGGTCCACAGTTCCGGCACCACTTCTCGATGGAGCTGCGCATCCCTACCCAGTAGAACCGACACCTCAATAGGGTCTCCAGCTTTCTCCAGCCAAAGTGCCCCGCTTGATCGTGGTAGGCTTCTAGCACCATTTGGATGTCTGCTCTGGGGACCACTATTTGCCAAACCATCTCATGGGTCCTTGGGTTGACGTATCTCCTGCACAACTTCTCTCGGTAGATGAATAACCGGCTTCTCTCGTTCCACAGGAGTTTTGCTGGTATGGATGCATCTTTCTCTAAGGAGGAACCTTCCTGTTTTATCAGCTCCTTAACACGGCTGACCACTGGATCGCTGTCCTGAGTCTCCTTCCAGCTGTGATGAGGTAAAGGGTTCAACATCTCACCACACCGCTTTCTGTAGACTCGTTGCTCTTGGACCATCCCATTTCGGTGGAACGCAGGTAGCTCGATTTCTTCCAGCTCGTCCGATTCTTCCTCCGTATCGGATTCGTGCGGCATTCTGGACAAGGCGTCCGCCTTAGCATTTTTACGGCCCGCCCTGTACTTGATGGTAAATTGATAATTTGACAGCCTAGCCATCCAACGTTGCTCCATGGCTCCCAGCTTGGCTGTTTCAAGGTGCGTCAAGGGGTTGTTATCCGTGTACGCAGTGAACTTGCTGGAGGCAAGATAATGTTTGAATCTTTCGGTAATGGCCCAGAGCAGCGCCAGGAACTCCAGTTTGAAGCTGCTATAGTTTTCTGGGTTCCTCTCAGTTGGCCTGAGTTTTCTGCTGGCATATGCGATGACTTTTTCTTGGCCATTCTGCTTCTGACTAAGGACAGCTCCTAATCCCTCGTTACTGGCATCGGTGTACAGCAGGAACGGTTGGCTGTAATCTGGGTAGGCTAAGATTTCATCGCCTGTCAGAATCTCTTTCATCTCTTTGAATGCCTCGGCTTGTTCTTTACCCCAATTGAACGGTGGGTTTCTGCTCTTGAGAGGTTGTCCTACCAGGAGGTCCTGCAGAGGCGCTGCCTTCTTAGTGTAATCTTTCACGAACCTCCTGTAGTAACCGGTTAGTCCCAGGAACTGACGCACCTCTTTGAGGTTCTTCGGCTCCGGCCATTTCTGGATGGCTGTGACCTTCTCGGGGTCCGGCGCTACTCCTTCGGAACTGACGATATGTCCCAAGTACTGTACCTTTTGTTTGAGCAGATGGCATTTGGAGGGCTTCAGTTTCATCCCATACTTGGACAGGGACTCGAATACCTCTGCCAGGTGCTTCAGATGAGGATCTTCATATGTTTTGGAGTACACGATGACGTCGTCCAGGTACAGCAACACGGTTTCAAAATTGAGATGTCCCAGGCAGCTCTCCATCACTCTCTGGAATGTTCCCGGGGCACTGCTGAGGCCAAACGGCATTCTGTCGAACTCACAGAGTCCCATTGGGGTAGTGAAAGCAGTTTTCTCCCGATCCTCCTTAGCCACAGCTACTTGCCAGTACCCACTAGTAAGGTCGAGGGTAGAAAAGTAGTTAGCCGTTTTCAGAGCAGCTAAGGATTCCTCAATGCGTGGTAGTGGGTATGCATCTTTATGTGTTATGCGATTTACTTGTCGGTAATCTACACACATTCTCATGCTACCATCCTTTTTCTTAACTAGAACTAGAGGTGCTGCCCAGGGACTACAACTATCCCGTATCACCCCGGCTTCCTTCATGTCACGCAACATTTCTTTAGCTTTCTGATAGTGTGCTGGAGGTATAGGCCTATACCGCTCTTTGATGGGAGGATGACTGCCTGTAGGGATGTGATGCTGTACTCCCTTAATTGTCCCAAAATCAAGTGGGTGCTTGCTAAACACTTGTGCGTACTCTTGTACCACCCGTAGTACCCCCTGTTTCTGGTGGACGGAAGTGGTGTCTGTCCCTATATGAAGCTGCTGACACCAATCCGCTACCGGGGTTGCCGGATCATTATCCTCCACTGGTTGGCGGGAGGCTAAGGACTCGGTTTTGAGGATAGAATTGTTATCTACGGCATGCAATTTGGCAACTGTGGCATAGCGTGGTAAATTTACTTCGTCGTCTCCCCAGTTGAGAAGTCGTACTGGTACTCTCCCATTTATCACTTCCACTACCCCTCTAGCCGTCATGAGTGTAGGTCTGTGTTCTGAACGATGGGGCTCTACTACTGCTTGGAAGTTCTGTCCTCTCAGACCTATGGCTGCCCTACACCATATCAACATTTCACTCATTGGGGATATTACAATGGGGTTCGAGTCTGTGACCCGTACATTACCGATTTCACCATCTGTAAGCTTCGCTTGCTGCTGACACATCAGGGCCCGGATCTCCCTCTGGATCACTCCCTTCTGTTTTTGCTTGGCAACTTCAGCGAGCTGTTGGAGCAAAAACACAACTTCTCCCAGACAGTTACTGATAACGTTAGTACCTAATATCACATTTAAGCAATTCTCCTCATTTACAGTCATTACCACTAAGAGTCCCTGATCCTCCAGCTCCACTCTGCCCACGTTCACGTTCTTGGCTCCTAGTACTTCAACAGGGAGTCCATTAGAAGCATACACTGTAAAGTCAGGGCTCGGGGGCTGGAGACTGTCCATTGACCAAAATTTTGTATAAAGGACATCAGGTATGATGGTCACCTGAGATCCCGTGTCCAGCAGTGCAGGGATTGCAATCCCGTCTAGAATGATAGACAGGTAGGGCCGTCCACCCACAAATCTGCGGTTCCAATCTAAGGGGCCTGATGAGTCTACTCCTGGGTGTTGGCCCTCGGACCCAGGATTGGCTCGTTTAAAGGACATTGCTGAGCCATATGACCTTTCTGGTTGCAGCGGTAGCAGATGATCTCCCGGCGAGGATGGTGCTGATCAGGGGTCGCTCCTGGGGGTGGCGCGGTCCTCCTCCGGTGAGGCGACGTCCTCCATTTCCTCCGGTTCATCCAAGGGACATCCTCCGGACAGTCGGCTAGCATTATCTTTCCTCCCTCTTCTTTCCGCAGCTGCAGGGCATCCATTACAGTGGCCAGGTTTTTAGTCAGCTGGCGCACTTCTGAGCGCAGACATTCCAACTCACTAGGGGGCGCCACCTGCGTTCTAGCTTCTGCCACCTGCGGGGAAAAGGTGGGTACTGCCGGCTTTAGAGTGGCTTCACCCGGGTGATACTGATTTGCCACCTCAGGCTTTTCCAGAGGTCGCAGTCCTTTTATTGCCATGTCCTTTAAGGCATCAAAAGTGGCATCTGGATGATCCAAGGACCACCAGTTTACAGTCCTGCCTTCCGCTGGAGACCTCAGTCCCCGCACAAATTGCTCTTTCAACATTTGGCTCTCATCAATGGGACTTGTAGGGTTAGCCTGTTTAAGAGCTCGCAGGGCCCCCTGTAGTCGGCAGGCGTAGTCCCTAATACTGTCACCCGGTCCCTGGAAGCACTGATAAAACGCCATCCGGAGATCCGTTTCTGTGCGGTCCTCAAAGATGGCCTGTAGCTTTAAGAGAATCGCAGGTACCGACTCCTGGTCTGCAGTGGGCCAAGTCTCTACTTCTCTCTCAGCCGCACCAGCTAACTGTCCTATTACCACAGCAGCTTTTTGCTTTTCAGTCATGGAGTACATATCCAAAATACTACTTATTTTCCTTTTAAACCCTGGCAGGGTGTCGGGCTCGCCGCTGTACTGGGGGAGCCACTTCGCTCCTGGCATGTATGGGAGCGTTAGCGGCATGAGCGGGACCACCGGACTAGGTGAGGGGCCCGCACCTCCATCCTGCACTACAACGCCAAGCGGTGGGCTATTGGGGCCACCGGCTGGGGCCGCTCCGTCTGCCGGTTGCTGCGACATATTGATGCCCCCTTGGTTAATCTGAGCCTACCTCTTTCACAGGCTGCAGCGTCGCAGGCACAGCGGTGAAGACAGGACCTTCGTCGCAGGCACAGCGGTGGAGACAGGACCTTCGTCGCTGGCGCTCTGATGTCAGAGCGTTCACTTCCTGTTTCACAGGACCTGCCGCCGCGTCAGAGTTGGGGGCGTGTCCAGGCAACAGCGCGCTTTTTCAGGTACGCCCCCCTTCTTCACCAGCGCCTTAGGGCGCGAATATTGCAGTAAAGATGGCGGTATTATGGCGCCAAACACAGCAGACAGTTCAATATAGGCACACAGGACTCACAATTGCAAGCTTTCGTATCCTGTTCGTGACGCCAGATAATTGACTCGCACCACATATGTGGATACCAGGGCTATGGGGTACTCGGAGCCGAGCCCATGGAAATCTATGGGAGTTGTCACTGGTAGCGGTGGCTCGGTCCGTGGCCCTGGCGGTCATGCAATGGGGGGTATTTACAGGGGATTTGGAATAGTTCGTGACGCCACCTGTGGTTTCTGGTCAATTGTACCAGCGCTGCTGTAAGGGTCTTCACAGGGGATATTATGGGGCAGCTGGGTGATAAGTCTCCCACAGGCGAGACGTGTCCCTGGAAGTCTATGGTGGTGATGCAGGGTGTAGTTAAGAATTCAGTCACACACAATGCAGCTTCTTTTCATACCTTTACTGGTAGATGGTTCAAGCAGATCCCGGGGAGCTGGTCGGGGTGAAGAGTGCACATTCGGGTAACCGCTGAGCAGGTTAGAGGCCTCCTTTACTTCAATATGTATGTGAGTCCAACTTGCCTGAAGCGAAGTTAACTCTGCAATCTCCAGCTTTCTTAATGGCTGTAATGCCCGGCCAACATTGTGGTGGAGCCTTTTAGTTGGTGAGAACAGAGTCCCTCTATGCAGGGCCCTGCTAAAAGTCCTTGTTCCCCCTGACTCCGTTTACGTGTTGGCGCTTAGGGCTGCTCTCTGCGACCTGTAGTCCAGATAGCCTCCGGTTATCTTGTTACTAAGCTTGAAACTCTAGCAACGCTTCGGACCCGGTGTCCGGTGAATTAGTGCAGGTAGTCCAATACCTGAAGCACTTCTCTCTGTCTTCTCCACTGTGCCCTTCGCCCTGCTCTTGCTCTTATCATAAGCACTTGTAGCATTGATGGAATTGTCAGGTTTTCCAGAGCTCACTGTACAGCTCTCAGTATCCTCCAAGTCCAGACTGGACTGAGACTGAACTGCACTGTCCTCAGACAGGAAACAGACTGATCTGAGCTCTTCTCAGACAGGAAACTGAATGACTCACTGCTACGTGCCACTCCCTCTTATATCCCAGTGGGTGTGTCTGAAGTGTGAGTGACATGAATGATATCAAGCTTTTGCGATTACCTTCCTGTGCACTCTCCTGGATTTATGTGTGCCTTACATAGCTGGGCCACACAGTTCCACAGTTTTTTACCATATTCGATTCCTGCAATAAACTTGGTAACAGACATCACGTGTCTATCAAATCACTGTTGGGATCAAGGTTATGCTGTCTGCAAGGATTATGTACACATACACATAAGACGGGCAGAACACTTCCCATAATGCTTGCCGGTGATTTGTCTTTCTTCCTGAGCCATTTGGAAGTCTGCTTGCTCCCTGCTGTGTCCTGCAACTTTCAGATAAGTTATTTTGCTGTTTATTTCTGTGGCATTTGTTTGCCCTTTTGCTTTGCTCAGTTTTCTGTCTTGTTGGAGTCAGTTCAGCCAGGTCCCCTGCGAGGGCCTGTGCAGGACTCTGTTCTCATTTACCACAGCTTATGCGCTCCTAGTTCCCTGTTATTTCAGTATGTGTTGTTTGCAGCCAATTCACACCAGAGTTCTGATCTAGTGGGAGAGAGGTTGTGCGGCCTCAGTATTTTTGTACATCAGACGTGTTGGAATTTTTCTTAGGGTTTTTGCTGGATTGCAGACAGTATCTTTCCTGTCCTATCTAGACAGTTTGGGCCCCAGCATTTGCTTACACTATTTTCTGTCTGTGTTTGTGCTTCAGCTTACTCACCGTCAATATATGTTTGGGGGCTATCTATTCCTTTGGGGCGCTTCTCCGGGGCAGTTAGCTTTCCCCTTTCACTTTTTATGCTTAGTCTGTGACAAGGCGTCTAGGTCATCGTAGGTACGTCCCACGGCTAATTCTAGTTGTGTTGTCAGTTCCGGGGTCTTCAATCCGCTAAGTTACCAACCTCTCTGGTGTTGTGCTGCCTAGCCTATTTTTCCTGTATCCTGCTCAGTTACCAAATCATAACACAAAGCTGTGTTGTTGTGAATGTGTTAGAAATTAATTCTGAGCAGAAGCTCCCTCTGGTGGTTACAAACAGTACTGAACCATTTAATGAGGATTGGCAATCAGGAATTACAGACTGGTCTTATATAAGGGAGGTTCCCTCCCATCATGGTTGCCGGTGATCAATTGTTCTTGTCTCAACTGTGGTTCCTGGTTCACTTGGAAGCTTGCTGAGTCTTTCCTGCATCTTCTGCTATCAGATAAGATATTTTCTGCTTTTATTTTTGTGCTTGCTTTTTGCATTGTTCCCTGCACTTCTGTGGAGGTCAGCCAGGTCCCCTCCGGGGGCTTGTGCTCCTCTCAGTTTATCTGAGCCACAGTTATTTGTTCATTTGCCTTTTCCAGTTTTTTCAGTGGCTGCGGCTTAGTTTTGTGACACCAGAGAACTAATTTAGGTGGTAGAGGTCGTGTGATCTCAGGTGTTTTTGCAATTAGTAGAGTTGGTATTTTTTAGGGTTTTTTGGATTGCAGTAAGTGTCTTTCCTATCCTTTTCTGTCCAAGTAGATTGGGCCCCAACCTTTGCTCATACTATTTTCTGTCTGTGTCTGTATTTCCTCTTGTCTAACCGCCATTACATGTTTGGGGGCTTCCTATGTTCTTTGGGGATCTGCTCCGGGGCAGATAGCTTTCCTCTTTCTATCTTTAGGTGTAGTTAACCTCTCAGGCTGTGACGAGGCGTCTAGGACCAACGTAGGAACGCTCCACGGCTGCCTTTAGTTGTGGTGGTTAGTCAGGGTACTGCAATCCAGTAGATTCCAACCTCTCTGGTGTATTGCCGTTTTTGCCTGCTCTCCTCAGCTACCAAATCACAACACTGTGTAATGGAACAAGACTCTTGATTAAGAACCTGTTAACACATGTAATTGAAGCAACCAGTTTGACAGGATGTGCCAAAGGAGAGGACATTTTCATTCCAAGAATTCCACTCATTCCATCTGATTTGCCTTTTGATTTTAAACGCCTCCAGTTTCCCCTTCGACCGGCATTTGCAATGTCCATTAACAAGGATCAGGGACAGTCCTTGAATGTAGTAGGGATTGATTTGCATTCTCCATGCTTTTCTCATGGTCAACTTTACGTGGGCTGTTCAAGAGTTGGAACTGCCAAAAATCTGTTCATCTTTGCATCGGAAGGAAAAAGCAAAAATGTAGTTTATCATAAGGTTCTTGAATGAGTTGAAACTAAAATACTATCAATACTTGGTGTCAGGCAGTGACCGTTGTCACAGGTATGGTTCGCTGTTTGTTCTCAGGATACGTAAAGAGGCATATTAAGGCTATGGGGGTGCATTGTCATCGCAGGCTTAGCTGTGATTGCAATGGTGAAGCAGTGACTGATGTCACGGGTAGGGGTCGCTGTGTATTCTCCCCAGGTTTTGCAATTCTGGTGGGTGCCAGAGTGCAGAGCAGTCGGCTCGTGCAGAGCTTTGTCTGTGTAGGAGACACAGGACAGAATGTGGCACCCACAGCGTACACAGCGTGCTGTCATCCACAGAAACTAGTCAGAGGAGGACTGGCTTGTGTAACGACTGCAAACAGGAATCAAGTACTTTGTGCAGCTGTGAGTAGAGATATTGACACGGCCGTGCAGGCACCCGCGGCAACTGGCCAGAGATAGACTAGCGTGTGTAGTGACTGCAACCCAGGGTGGATAAAAATCAATGATTTTTTTAAAAAAATCAAAAAAATCGGATTTTTTTGATTTAAATCGGATTTTTTTGATTTAAATCGGATTTTTTTCAATAAACTGCTTTTTGAGGAAAATATTTTACCATCCAAAGGTTCTTCCATCATGAGATAAAGCTGAGTTGTTTAACTCAGTAGAATAAAGGCTGTATATGTGTAACATTCACAATGCCATGCTCTTCCAGAGGTTTTTCTGTAGGATTAGTGGGCAGTTTCTCTCCTATATTATCACAGACGCTCGCTTTATTTACTCAGTTCTCAAAACTGAATTTGACTCCGCAGAGGTCCCAGCCTCTTCTTCACGGCAAAAATGTTACAACATGAACAGAGTTGAGAAAAAGACCTTAATCCTATTGTTCTACAAACCTATGAATACAGAATCAACCCCTTCAGTGCCAAGTCCAAGAAGTTAGACAATATGTTTCTGATTGTTTGGAGTGGAATAGATCTGCACAACACAAGAAGAATGTGAATCTAAGTGTGAGGAGGAGGAAGGGCAAGCAGACAAGAAAATGAAAGTGAATCTTTGAGCACAATACTGCAGCATAGCCACAGACAAACAAGTCTGGATCTGTTTGTGTGTACGATCTGAGGTTTATTACATTCTTTCCTTATAATGGCAGCAGGCCGAGAAATAAAATCTGAAAAATAATTGTAAAATGTTTGGTATTTCCACTTTTAAACACTAGGCAGAGCAGCTGCTGAAATATAAACTGCTAGCTCGTATTGCGACAGTAGTAAATGCAGGCGGGGTCTGATCACGTGTGACTTCTCTCCTCCGTTACTAGGTGTTTGTAATAACAGAGGATGTAGTTTAGGCTCACAGAGCGGAGCCATTTTGTTGGGGACTGCCAGTGATACTGACAAGTAAGCTGTCACTGAGGACGACCGGCAGCATCTATTCTGTTAGTTCATGCTGCTCGCTGTATTATAAACTGAGCACAGATACGTGGAGAGTATCACACACTGGGATTATTCACAGCACATGACACACTGCATGTATCTAGATACAGTGCTGAGTGTAGTGTATCGCATTATGGGATTAGATACACCGGTCTGGGGCATATCGCGCATGATGAAATTAGATACACCGGTCTGGGGCGTATCGCACATGATGAAATTAGATATACCGGTCTGGTAGAAACTTTGATTTAAATCACTGATTTAAATCAAGCCTTACTGACTAGTGATTTAAATCGTGATTTAAATCGTGATTTAAATCAGTTTGATTTAAATCAAATCCACCCTGCTGCAACCTAATGGACACTAATACTATGAACTAATATTATGCACTTGTGTGAATTGGACTTTAATGCTGTGAAGAAAACACATTAAAGGAATTTTGTGTTGGAACTTTGAGGGTCACTGCCTCATCACTGCGTACGGTGCTACCGCAGCATCACATATGGTGGAAAGAATGCGGGCAGTGTGAACTGAGGCATACCCCAAAAAGTGCTGCACATCTGTGAGCAAGTCTGCTGGGGAAATGGAGGAGCTGTTGAGACAGGTGGTGCTCATGCAGCAGGAGCAAGAGCTGCAGTGGTAGCAGCAGGAGCTGCAGTTCCAGGAGCAGCAGCAAGAGGCGTGGCAGCAGCAGAAAGAGGTGCTGCAGTTCCAGCTGCAGCAGCAACTGGAGCTTCAGTTGTGTGAAGAGGAGACTCTTAAGGTGAGGGGCGATCAGCGGAGTCATGAAGAGACCCCAAAGGTAAGGGGTGATCAGTGGGTGTACCAGTGGTTCTAGGTAGAGTCTTGGCCCACCAGGTCTCAGGCAAATGACTTGTTGCAGTTGGTGGAGGAGTGGCTCCAACCTAAGTTTTTGACCCCAACCGATATGGTAGAGAGAGTGGTCGTCGATCGGATGCTACGGGCTCTGACGGCCGCCATGCAGCGTTGGGTCGGGCTAAGGGACCTAGGCAATCTGGACCTGCTGATAGATTTGAGCGGTATACACCCGCTCAGGACTTTGTACCAGACCATGGTAAAAGTCCACAAGTCACTGTTGGTGCTATCAACTGTTCTGTGACATCTGAGCCCATGGCCTGCGAGTATACTCGCCATGTATCTATGTATGCTCAGCCAGTCTGTACCACCAATACGGGCACTGCCGGCAGCGAACCATGATTGTGCCAGGTATTTGTGAACGGGTGCCAAACAGAGGTTCTCCTGGACATGAAGGGCAAAGTGACTTGGATCCATAGGTCCCTCGTGGCCGGGGACAACCCCAAAAGACAGAAAGTGAAGGTGATGGATATCAATGGGAAAATCCGCAAATATCCAACTTCAGAGGTTAAATTTTCCACACCATGTGGGGACTTTGAACATGTGGTGGGAGTGGCCCTTCCATATGGGACTGTGTTGGGGAGAGACTTGCCCCTGTTTTGATCCCTGTCAGAGACCAGGGTCAATCCTCTCACGGTAAAGGCTGCATTGGGCGTAGAACCCGAATATGTTGAGATACCTGCCATAGGGGTCACCAACCTTGGGACAGAGTGTAACCCCGATAGGTTGCCCCTAGAGGAATTGGCAGGAGAGGCTGAAAAGGTTGTTTTGGGCACAGAACCCGAAGATCCTGGGTCAGGGATATCTGCCACAGGAGTTGCCAACTTAAGGACAGAGTGTAACCCCGAAAGGCTCTCCCTAGAGGTTGTGGCAGTTGAGGTCGTGGAGACCCCACTGAACCCCGAGCTGGAAATGTCCCCTGGTAAGTTCAGGACAGCTCAGTTCTAGGGTCCGAAGTAGAGACAGGTATAAAAAGAATGCCGGGAAGTACCAGGAGTGTATGGTCGAGGAGGCGACTGGTGACGTGCGCACTAGGAACCCTCTGGCACCGGCCAAGGATGTGGCTGGGGGTCAGGGTAAAATAGAGCGCTTGCTAGACATCAGCATTGGGAGGCTTGGGTTCGGGTGCGACGTAACGCAGACATATACCCAGAGTTGCCGGGGTGGACCGCGGCGTTTCATCGTGACATAGTTACGAGGCACGGGTAAGTAAACAGTACCAAGGGCCCGAAGGCAGGTACTTAGGTCACGGGATGAATTGCGGGGTTAGTGAACCCAAGATAAACGAGGGCGAGACCACCTAAAACTGGCCCAAATCTATGGTTAAACATGAAAGTAGGCGTGTCTTCTGCAACGGAGGACGGGGAGGTGGGTGGTCACGTAATGAAGTACGGAGGAGAAACGCAAAGGGGAGGGATGCATGCGTCGATCGATGGTTCCAGCCTCTACTTTGGTTTCTCGGTGCAGTGTCGGGTGGGGGTGTCACAGGGTCATGCTTATTACCTGTTACGCGCCCATGTGGGGTGACAAGTAGAGATGAGCGACTTTGCCTTTTTTAGGGTCGAACGAAATCGGCCGACTATCGGGAAAAGTTGCTGGTCCGACTGAAACACGAAACCCAATGCAAGTCAATGGGGAAGCAAAGTCGTCAGGGAGTGGAGGACAGTAAACACACCTACAGTGCACATTTCAATGCCAACGACATAAATTCTTATTACTTAAGCTTGTCAATCCTTAATTTACTTTATAATAATAATTATGCATTGAAAACTGGGGGTTATTTGGCTAAAGTTGTGGGGGGGGGTAGGGCTGACTCCAGGTTTTCGTGTGCCCCGGGCGAAAGAGTGTCAGTGGGCCCCTTTAACACATACCACAATTCATGATGCTCGATACGGCACAGAAATATAGCTTTAGTACAATGCCAAATACTTCACTTCTTACATTACATGACTGATATCTATTTTAAATTCTACAATAGCTCAAAAAACGGACAGTATATTCCTCCATACAGTATTATGGCCACCACATAGTGCGCCATACAGAATAATGAGCAGAAACCAAAACAGTGGAGGGCACCATTCAAGAAATACTTATAGAAAGGCATCAACCTGGGGTATGTAATAGTAATGCTAGAAAGACAAGAAAGAGTACATACCAGGACACCAGGGATGCCAAAAATAAATCATAACAATTAGAAAATATTTTTATTGAAAAAACTGCAAAACCACACTGTAGTCATTAAAAACAATTAAAACAAGGCACAAAGCCCCATAACAGGAACAATAAACCCCTATAACCCCTATCTGTAAATACAATACACTTAGATGAAATATATATGGAAACCTCAGCCAAACATGGTAGTATACTTAGAGCATAATCACCCCCAAAGGCCAAAATGAAGACAGGACCAGAGAGGAACAATTAGTCCTCAAATTGCTAACATAAAAAAAAAAAAAAGCAGGTAAGCAAGGACAATATGAGATGGTAAAGCAATACAAACAAATTGCTATAAACTAATACAGATCAGATGTGAATAGGTCTACTCATAAAGATTAATATATCAAGTAGATCTTAGCATAGCAGATAGTATAACAGTTGTCTAATACACAAAATAATGCAGCAAATAATATAACAGTTGTCCTTAATCCAGTGCACAAAGTGATGCAGCCCCAGTCCAGTGCACAAAATAATGCAGCAAATGGCACAGCAGCCGTCCTTAATCTAGTGCACAAAGTCACAAAGTAATGCAGCAAATGATTATAACAGGTTGTCTTTAATCTAGTGCACAAAATGATGCAGCCAACTCTAGTGCACAAAGTAATGCAGCAATATGGTAATTAGGGCAGTTGTCCTTTAATTCTAGTGCACAAAAATAACAAGTAACACGGCTATAGGGGGGATCTCATGTTAGATGGCATGACCAGTTACACAACCAGGGGTTATTTGGCGGGATAGAGCCCGGCGTGGGTTTTCCCATGTGAAAATGGCTTATTCAGGGGCAGAGATCAGTAGATGTTTGCAGTTTTTTCAATAAAAATATTTTCTAATTGTTATGATTTATTTTTGGCATCCTGGTGTCCTGGTATGTACTCTTTCTTGTCTTTCTATACAGAATAATGAGCCCCATAGATTGCTCCATACAGAATAATTGTTCCCATATAATGTTCCATACAGTATATGATGAGCTCCACATAATGCTCCAGTATATGATGGTCCCCATATAATGTGCCATACAGTATAGGACGGTCCCCATAGAGTAGAATGACCCCCACATATTGCTCCATAGAGTATAATGAGTCGCATATAAAGCTCCATCCAGTATATGATGGGCCCCATATATTGCTTCATACAGAATGGGCTCCAAATAATGCTCCATACAGAATAGGCCCCATATGTGCTCCATATGATGCTCCATAACCTATATGATGCCCCATAAATAATGAACCCCATATGATGCTCAAGTATTTGATGGGCCCCATGAATGATGTTCCAGTGTATGATGGGCCCCGTAAATGCTGCTCCAGTGTCTGATGTCCCCCATTTAGAATGCTCCAGTATTTGATGGGCCCCATGGATGATGCTCCAGTGTATGATGGGCCCCATATATTGCTCCAAACATCAAAAAAAAAGAACTACCTCTCCTCGCTGGGCACTGCTCTACTCTGGACTCCTCAGTGTCGCCATCTTCCAGCTCTCTGCACTTGGACTGTTCAGTTAGAGGGCGTACAGACGTGACGTCATCGCGCTCGCTGACCTGAATGTCACTGTCAGGAAACGCGGAAGACGTCACAGCTGTGGAGCAGGGAGAGGTAAGTATTGCAAGTGCTGGGGCCCTGAGCAAAGCAGGGGGGGGCCCACTCGCTGACGACTGCACTGGCACAGGGCCCCTCATAGTACGCCGGTGTGTCTGACGGCGAGTGGGCCCCCCACCGTCAGAGACACTTTTACGTACTATGAGGGGCCCTGTGCCGTCGCCCACGCGTGGGCCTCCTCCAGCTGCTCAGGGAACCGGCACTTGCACGGGTGCGCCAGGTGCTGACGCCAACCCTGGGGGGGGCAGCCCAGTTAGGGAGGTGGAAAAACTGGCATATGTTGAGGTGTAGACTGGACGTTCAGCAGCTGCAAATGGAGGAATTGGAGAAGTCGGAGGAAGAGGAGGACAAAGCGAGCCATTTTGCTGGCAACCTATGTGTCAGGGGAAGGTGGTACAAAATCCTTTGAAATCCAGGCATGGTTCATTTTAATGAAGGTGAGATCACCAACATTTTGGGTCGACAGGGTCCTTCTTTCTGTCAGGATTGATCCAGCAGCACTGAAGACTCTTTCTGATAGCACACTACCAGCAGGGCAAGCGTGCTCCTGTAAGGCATATTGTGCCAATTCAGGCCAGGTGTCCAGTTTACAGGCCCAGTAGTCAAAGGGGAATGAACTGTGAGGGAGAACATCGATAGGGGAGGAGAGGTAATTTTGTACCATTGTTGACAACTGCTGTCTCCTGTCTGTTGCAATCGATTCAGTATTACCAGTCGTGTGAGTGGTACGCGAGAAATCAGTCCACAACATGGTCATGAAACCCCTGTCTCCAATGCCACTTTGGCTGTGTGCACCACAAACACCTCTTCCATTTGGCCCAGTACGGCTCGTGGTAGAACCTGCACCGCTGCTGTGTGCTGGGAATGCCTCTAACAAACAGTTTAGAGTTGCCTGTTTGTTCGCCAATATTAGCTCTAGGTTCTTGTTATGAATGTTCTGGAGATGGTTTCTGAGCAGAGGCTCCCTCTGGTGGTTGCAGACAGTACTGAACCTCACAGCGAGGAATGGCAATCTGGGATCACGGACTGAACTGATATAAGGGAGGTTCCCTCCCATGATGGTCTCCGGTGATTAATTGTTCTTGTCTCAGTTGTGGTTCCTGGTTCATTTGGAAGTTTGCTGAGTCTTGCCTGCATCTCCTGCTTTCAGAAAAGATACTTTCTGCTTTTATTTTTGTGCTTGCTTTTTGCATAGTTCCCTGCACTTCTGTGGAGGTCAGCCGGGTCCCCTCCTGGGGGCCTGTGCTCCTCTCAGTTTATCTGAAGCCACTGTTATTTGTTCATTTGCTTTTTCCTGTTTTTTCATTGGCTGCGGCTTAGTTTTGTTACACCAGAGATCTGATTTAGGTGGTAGAGATCGTGTGATCTCAGGTGTTTTTGCAATCAGAAGAGTTGGTATTTTTAGGGGTTTTTTTGGATTGCAGTGAGAATCCCTTCCTGTACTTTTCTGTCTAGACAGATTGGGCCCCAGCGTTTGCTCATTCTATTTTCTGTCTGTGTCCGTGCTTCTTCTTGTCTAACCGCCATTACATGTTTGGGGGCTTCCTATTTTCTTTGGGGATCTGCTCCGGGGCAGATAGCTTTCCTCTTTCTGCCTTTAGGTGTAGTTATCTCTCAGGATGTGACGAGGCGTCTAGGATAAACGTAGGAACGCTCCACGGCTACCTCTAGTTGTGTGGTTAGTTCAGGTTACTGCAATCCAATAGGTTCCAGCCTCTCTGGTGTATTACTGTTTTTGCTTTTTCTCCTCAGCTACCGAACCATAACAGTATCACGGCCTAGCTAAAATTATATGGTACTCACAGAAGGGAAAAATAGTGTGGAAAGAAAAAAAAAAGAAAAAGTTGTCAGTTTTTTTTTTTTCTGTTTGTTGCATTTTTTCCTCTTTTTCTCTGGGTGCTGAGGAGGATTTTTTTTCTCTCAATGGAGTTTGCACAGTTGTCTGGCCGTGTGGATCAGCTTGCCACTGAGGTTCGGAGTATTGCTACCTATCTTGCTGGGTTGCCGGTTGTGGAACCTAGGATTCCCATGCCAGATTTGTTTTTGGGGGATCGGGCTAAATTTCTGAATTTCAAAAATAACTGTAAGTTGTTTTTTGCCTTGAAGCCTAAGTCCTCAGGGAACGCAGCACAGCAGGTTCAAATTGTCATCTCTCTCCTGCGCGGCGACCCTCAGGATTGGGCTTTTTCCCTGACACCTGGGGATCCTGTTTTGAATGATGTTC